>JAQNDB010008334.1:7500-10540 GCA_029204045.2 Tillandsia leiboldiana | reverse complement strand
AGAGAGAGAGAGAGAGAGAGAGAGAGAGAGAGAGAGAAAGGCGCCGCGACTTTTGCTTCTGCTTTCAGTTACTGCTACTGCCTTTTGAAAACACATTAGATTAATAGAACGGTCTGATACTATCTTCATAGCGAAAAATCTCTCTCACCCTTTTTTCATTTTCTATAAACCTAGAAGCCTATGCATGTTGCTAAATTCTAACCCCCACCACCTCCATGGATGTTACCACATCTTCTATAAACCTAGAAGCCTATGAGTGTTGCTAAATTCTAGCCCCCACCACATCCATAGATGTTACAACCACCATATAAGTGTGGCTAAATCCTAACCCCCACCCCCTTCATGGGTGTAACTATCATTATATGGGTGTGACTAAATTTTAGCCCCCACCACCTCCATGGGAGTTACCACCACCATTTGTATGGATACCACCATCAAATAATAGCACATATGTTATATTTATAGCTTACATCAAAAGCTATCCAAATTCTAATCTGAATAGATTTTTATTTTAATTAATATTTAAATCTTAACAAACTTATCTCTTTAAGATTTAAATATTAATCTTAATCCAACTAGAATTCAACTACAATCTAATCAAATCCTAACAGAAATAATAATCCAAACTTAATCTAAAGTTAATTAGAGATAGAGTTTATCCAAATTATATTTAAAAATTTATTTATAATTATCCAAAGTAATATTTAGATTTATCATTTGTTATGATTTGATAGCTATATATATAACTAGACACGGAGTAATTAGATGAATGAGGGTCACAGTAGACATTGACCGCATAAGGTCAAGGATATCGTTGAGGTTGTAATTATTAATAAAGTATTAGTTCTCCAATGCCTATTCTTCATATTATTTTATTTTAGAATTTTAGATCCTGGGTTATAATCGATATCAGCGTGAATACCGTTTTCAACAATTGGTATCAAAGATTTTCACACTTCCAACAATTGGTATCGGAGCCGAAGAGTACCGAATAAATTTTAAGCCAGACGACAATATATTTGGAAAGAATACAAAATCAATGTATCAAATAGCAGATTAAATAAGGTGACGTCCAGGTGAAACCAAAGCAAAAAAACGTCGCCAGATAAAACAGAAGCAAAAGAATTATTTCGAAGAAGTTAGCCTCCCCACAACACACAAAAGAAGGTGGTTGTGACGCTTGACGAAAAGAGAGCAAGAAGAGCCCGTGAAGAGATCAAAAAGACTTGCCCAAATAGCCAGTTGGGCTAGGCAAGCAAACCGAAGTACAAAAAAATTTGTGAGAACTTGATGAAATAAGGACGTTATCCGAACAGAAACGTACAAGTCTAAAACTCAAATTTTTGATTTTTCTAGTTTCCTTATGGATTTAAATGAGTTTATTCAACTTAGTTTACCAAAGTTTGATGGAATGAACTTTAAACGATAAAAAATCATCATTCTATATTTTTTGGAATCCTAAGATTTATGAGATGTGGTAGAGAATAAAAATTATGGAAAAAAAATTGGTAAATAAGAATTCAGAAAGAGAGACAGAAAAGTTATGTCATATTTTTTATCAAGCAATAGATCAGTCGTTGGTTGAAAAAATTTCAACTACAAATACAACACGAGAAACATAAAGAATCTAAGCAAAAATTGGAGGAGAAGATTTGCAGGAAGAGAATAAAATTTAAGAAGAAGAAAAAATTAAACTCAATAGTGAAGATATAGAAGCCCCAATTTCCAAAGAAATTTGGAACAAAAATTTGATCAAAATTATGAAGAAAACTAAATTTGTGAAAAACATGTTGATGATCAGAACGGTGAGGTCCAGACCGATGAGAAAATTCGCAATGATGATATAAATAAAGAATTTTCTTGCGATAAAGTAATTACCTATCAAGTCAAAGAAATAGTTGACTCTTTTTCAAATGTTATTGAAGAAACATTCATATATCATAATGTAGATAGAGAAAAGAAAAAGACAGATAAAAATATATGATTAAAAATAGGGAGTTTTAGTATGGTGCAAAGCGCACACATTGAAACCTGCGAACCCAAACTATCGGATCTAGATATTTGCAGAAACCTGTAGAAACCAGCAGATTTTTAAGAATGATGTGAATAATCAATAATGTGAATAATCAAAATTACAGGTGACAAATATTCCGCGCATGGTAGCATTATTGGATAGGTATCATATTGTACAATTCGAATACTAAAATAACGACAGCAACGGAGAGCGCAAAATTTAAAAATGCGTTTTACGGAATTTGTAATTCGAAGATGGAGTTTGAATTAAGGGAGGATGTTGGAAATAATAATCTAAACATAATATAAAGTTAGTTAGAGATAGAGTTTATCTAAATTATATTTAAAAGTTTATTTGTAATTATCCAAGTAATGGTTAGATTTATACTCAGTTATGATTCGATAGCTATATATATAGTTAGACGTGGAGTAATAAAATGAATGAGGGCCACAGCCACATAAGATGAAGGATATAGTTGAGGGTATAATTGAATATTTCTTATTAATAACGTATTAGTTCTTCTCCAATGTATCTTCTTCATATTATTTTATTTTAGAATTTTAGATCGGGTTATAATCGGTATCAGCAAGAATATCGTTTTCAATAATTGGTATCAGAGATTTTCACGCTTCCAACATACTAAACATTTGATGCTACTAAATTTTTCACCGTTAGATAAACTCCTTTGATCTTTTTCAACTCTTAGATCACACTATTTAACCAACCATCCACTAAACCCTAAGGGATTACTACATTATCATCCTAACCATAATTTTTTTTATCCAAAAGTTAAAAACTTCACCAATGACTTGATGTTATTACTACCATAGTAACTTAGTTCTCTCTCTCTCTCTCTCTCTCTCTCTCTCTCTCTCTCTCTCTCTATATATATATATATATATATATATAGAGAGTTGAGCTGGAATACTATTAGTAGAAAATGTATCGGTTGTCATCCATTTATTTTTGATGATAGAGCTTTCAAATCGATAATTGCTACCGTTTGAATATAATCTAAACCATTGA
>JAQNDB010008334.1:0-2500 GCA_029204045.2 Tillandsia leiboldiana | reverse complement strand
TCACAGTCGGGTCAACCACTTAGATTGCGGTCTTGCTGTCAATGCACTTAAACCCCTTGATTTTAGCATACAGAGACTGCAATTTTTCTAAAGAATTAATTTTATATAGTTTCTAATAAATATATTTTATAAAATTTAATTTTTTATATTTTTTTTTAAAATTTATTTTTTTAAAAAATATATGTAAAATATTAGTTTTATCCTATTAAATTTGTTCTTTCAAATATTTAATTATTAAAATAATATAAAAAATATCTAGAATAGTAAAAAATAAATTAATAAAGGGCAAGTTAGAAATTAGGATTAGTGGGAGATTGTTAGTAATCTAACCTAAAACTAATCGGTAACATAGGATTACGAATATATTTTGTATTTTTTTAATTAACGAAGGGCAAGTTGTTTTTTTTTTGAGAGAAATGTAGCATGACCCTGTTTCGTTTATTTTTTAAATAAACTTAGCTGGAATGTGAAGCAACTACTAGGCTTCAAACTCGGGTCTCGGATATCATCCACCAAGCCTTTGCCACTTGCACGAATGGCAAGTTTTATTCATATTTATTGTTAGTAGTATAATATATTTACATGAATTATCCGTTGAATCCTTGCTATAAAAATATATTGCTAAAATTTAGGAATTTGAGATATAAATATTTTTTGTACAAGATTCTTAAATGCACCTAGCCATAGGAATATCATAAAGACGATGATATTTCCGGATATATCGGTATATGCTATACTTTTTATATCATAAGACGATGATATTTCCGGATATATCGGTATATGCTATACTTTTAAATTGAGGTGACGAATCTCAAGTCACTAGTGTGGGGATACTAAAATAAGCATATATATGTTTGTTAGCGAATAAGTACACTGAGTGACCATTTCGTTGAACAGTCAAGTGATTCTATTTTCATCAGTGATTAGTTCGTCGCTACTTATGTGTGAAGTACTCCTTGGACCACCAGAGGCATCATGGTTGCTTCACATATAGATTGCTATCGGTTGACTGTATTAATATTTAGACTCTAATCATTAGTCTACGTCTAGTATGATGGCTGTAATAGTTTATATAGAAAAGCATATGAGTGCACAATAAGAAATTCGACACTCAATGTTGAGAAGAACGCTCTATATGGATTATCAAATTCAACTCGAAAAATTTCTGACCAAGGTACCTGGTATGTGAAAAAGATTTCTAACTAAGTTACCATATTGAGTCGATTTAGATATTCTAGTCATATGATCGAATTATAGATTTGATGAGCAACCCTGATTTTGATTCGATCGGGACATTGTGTGTTGGAAGGAATTAATCACACTGTAACCGTAAGCGGAAAGGTTCATTATTTATCACCATTTTGGATTGTCGTGATATGCTGTTAGGTGTCACTCACTGGTAGTGAGAAAAGCAAAAAATAATTTAAATAAATTATTTTCATCAATTAGAAGAGTTTTAATTCAATATTAAAGAATTTGATATTGGACTTCACTGTGAAATGATAATGGACCTATACGGTCACACATAATAAAAATTATGTACATTCAAAATGAAAGATGAGTCTAATACACTAAATAGTTTAGTGATTAGGATGAAAAATTATACAAAAGATTTAATCTCTAATTTGATTAGAGAATAATTAAATAAATTGAGAGATCCTTATGAGATAATATGCTAATTAGATTGATTTTAATATGAATATTTAATTATAATTTAATGGATATGATTCGGTTAAATTAAAGAGAGAGATAAGGTTTAAATATCCCATAGATTGAAATTTATTCTGTAATTTTATTTTAACTAATTTTAAGATTTACTTAGTTATTAAATTTTATCTTGAGATTAATTAGTTAAGTAATTGAAACTAATTATAAAATTAATTGGTTACTATACTATATCTTAGAATTTGTATAGGTTGTACGTAGAGGTGGCAATTCAGCTCGCTGTTCGTGCCCGCTCGTGGTCGGCTCGAAATGAGCTCGAGATCGAATCGCTCGTTTAGTAAACAAGCCGAACATGAGCCAAATTTTTCAGCTCGTTTAATAAACGAGCCGAACACGAGCTGGGGTCAGCTCGCTCGAGTTCAGTTCGATAACGGCTCGACTATATATATATATATATATATATATATATATATATATATATATATATATATTATATATATATATATATATAATATATATATAATTTTTACTATTTAGATTTTAGGCTATCAATTTTTTATGAATTTTAATTATTAGATTAAAATTTTAATTTTTTAGCTTTCTTTCAACTTACACCTAATGGTATGAATGAAAATCAAACTTGTTGTTCGCGAGCCAGCTCGTGTTCGGCTCGTTAATAAACGAGCCGAACACGAGCCGAATTTTTCAGCTCGATATTTAAACGAGCCAGCCCGTGTTCGGCTCGTTTATTAACGAGCCGAAACACAAACCGACCCAGGTCGCTCGTGTTCGGCTCGTTGACACCCCTAGTTGTACGTAAGAGGTGTGAAAAGAA
>JAQNDB010008332.1:0-10546 GCA_029204045.2 Tillandsia leiboldiana | reverse complement strand
CATCACCGCCGTTCGGTCCTGAGTCCTCGAGGCCTGCGGCAGCTGGTGAGGCAAGCGCGTTCGACTTCGGTGTGAAGACAGCCAGATCGCTACGGTCGCCCGGTGTGCGAGGTCTATGCGGGCAGCGTCAATGTGGGTCTAGAGCAGGTAATCGCGGTTGGCTTGGTACAGTCCGTACCGTTATAAAAAATTTAGACTACAGGCGGCGGAACTTGCTGCACGCCTGTCCAGGCGAGGACTTTGGACCCAGCAACGCCGTACGACCGGCGGACTGGCGTCGCGCGTGTTGGGGTGAAGGTGTGTGTCTGCGGTAGCGGCTTTACCAAGTTTTACAGGAACAGGACCTTTTTCCTTGCCGTATTGTTTCTTTTTTGATATTGTTTAGTTTCCAATTTGGTTCTTATTTCTTTGCTTAACAAGACTCAGGAGTTTTTCATGCGTTTCGTTCTTGCTTTGCTGTTGCCTTGTGGCCTTTTTCACCATTGGCCGCCGTTCGCGCCATCTTCTGCTGTTGTTGCGCTGGACTTTGATCGGCTGGTTGCCGGCGGCGATTTGGGCTGTGTATGCCCTGGGTCAATACAAGACAGACAAAAAAATTGAGAAGGCGCTGGGCGAGCGAGCTGGCAACCCTAGCGTTTCGAATTGAGATTTAAGGGATGGGTACATGACTGCTATCAACCTAGCATCGCGCGGCACGACGCAGTACAACGTGCAGTGTCAACCCTACTGGCTTGTCCCCATAGCTGACCAGGAGCTTGTCGGGCGAATTACACGGCGGCTGGGCAGCACCTGTCCAAATGGGTCCCGGGGATGTGGTGATCGACGTCCGGTTATTTTGATTCGGGTGTGGAAAGAGCGGCGGGCGGGTCTTACGGTGTCCCGACGTTCGTCGGCAATGTGATGGCATCCCTACTTACGAAACAGTTTTTGCCAACGAGCTGCGGACTGGCATCGACGTCAACGGGGGTGGGGTGACGTTACGATTCGTGTCAACCCGGCATTAGCGCGCTATTACCTTGATCCAACACCCGATATTGCTGATGGTGTGCCTGCGACATCCATAGATTTTTATTCGGTGATGTTGCATGAGTTGATCCCACGCCCTGGGCAGCTTGGTAATCGCAATGACGTGAGTGGTCAGCTTCCGTCGGTGCGGCAGACGGTGTTTGACTCGAGGTTTGATTGTTGATGGCGCTTCTTACTTCAATGGTCCGAATGCAGTTTCTGTCTTGGGTGGACTGGTGCCCTTGACGCCGGGTAATCTGTACCCACTACCGGGCTTGAAGCTGGTGTGCCTGGTCATCTGTTGAGTGGAAACATGAACGGTGTGGCAGGCATTTGGGCTACCGGTATGACTTCAATGACCTTGATGTCGCGATGCTGCGAGACATTGGTGTTGGTGTTAGTACGGCGGCGACGTATAACATCTCATGTTGGGGGTTGCGGGTAACGATGCATTGACTGCCACAGCGCTCGGACGATCTTCCCATCCGTCGGCGGCAATGACACGGGTGGTTGGAACGCAGCGTTGACATGGTGGTGTCAGCGGAACGAGAGCGAGGTTACACCATCACACGAACTTCTTCGGGGATGGTTGCTCAGAGCGCACGCGATGGGGTCGATCAGCTTGCTGGTGTAGAGCGATTGAAGTTCAGTGAATGCATATTGTGGCCATGACATTGATGTGCTGCTGGGCAGGCCTACAGGCTCTACCAAGCGGCGTTTGATCGTTCGCCGGATGCCAGGGCTTGGGATTCCAAATGAGCCTTAGACGATGGCTGGAGGCTGGACCAGGTAGCGAAGAATTTCATCGACAGTCCCGAGTCCGAAGTAGTACGGGGCGTTGAGTGATGTCGATTGTGACTCAGCTTTACCTCACGTGCTGCACAGGCCTGGAGAGGCGGCTGGAGTGAATTTTCACGTCCAGAACTTGGCAGGTGGCTTCGCTCGTGAAAACACGCTGGGCCGGTTTTTCCGAGTCACCGGAGAACAAGGTTGCACTGAGCGCCACAATCAACGGGGGCATGGTCTACCAGGTCAGCGACAGCCGGCGGTCGCGTGACGGCATCGACAGGCTCTTGAGTGTGGAGAAGCTGGCTTTCTCGGATATGACTGTTGACCTGGGCATGCGGGCCCAGTCAGCCAAGATCGCTGCCCCTCAGCTCAAGTCGCTGCTTGAGCTGTATGTCGCATTTTTTAACCGGGTGCCGACGCCGACGGTTTGGGTTTCTGGATGATCGTGTGCACGCTGGCCAGCCGTTGGGTGAGATTGCTGAGGCGTTCTACAGCGCGGCCCTTTTGTACCCGGAGCTGACTGGATACAGCGCAGGGATGTCGAGTGGCGATTTCGTGCGTCTCGTTTATCGGAACGTGTTGGGTCGTGTTGACGGCGGTGACGCGGAGGGCGTCGCGTTCTGGAGCCAGGCGCTGGACTCCGGCGCTCAAAGCCGCGGGGCCCTTGTTTCGACAATTATGGCGACTGCCCCACACGATTCAAGGGATCGACGACATTTGGCTCGTTGGCGATCTGTGGACAACAAGGCTTTCGTTGCTGAATAACGTGGGCGATCGATCAAGGCAATCACGTACACACGCCCCAGGATTCGATTAGGAACGGGATGGCTATTGCGGCCCGCCGGACTCCACAGAGCCCAGATGCTGCAATAGCGTTGGTGGGGGGCCAACCTGCGGTTTTTGCTGTGTCCAGCCCTGCACTGGGAGCGTTTCGTATATGGCGAATGTGGAGCGCATTCACTTCGCCGACTGGGTGTTGCGCTGGATCTGGATGCGAACGCAGGTAAGACAGCGAAGCTCATTGTGCGGTTTTTCGTCGTGAGGCTTTGGCCAACAAAACTTATGGGTATAGGGCTACAGCTGCTGGATGCCGGCATGACGCTACACGGACTTGTCTCAGTTAGCACTCAACGCGAGTTTGGCACCCTCTTCACCAATGAGACCCAGGTTGCTGCGCTGTACAGGAACGTCACTGGCTAGATGCGCCTGCCGCCGAACTCGCCTACTACGGGATTGGTGTCGTCTGGCCAGTTCTCTCAAGCTCAGCTTGGGTGCTGGCGGCCGATTCGCCAGCAACCAGGTCACCATTGACCTGGTGGGGTTGGCGCAACGAGTGCATTGAGTTTTCCCCAGGGATCAGCCTTTAACTGACTGGTAGGTCTACAGCCAAAAGAAAAGGCCGCTCAGCGGCCCTTTTCGCGCTGGGTGATGATCACCAGCAAATTTTCGCCGCTGCAACCCAGGTGCTCGGATTTACCAGGGAGCGGGTGCGGGGGGCGCTGGTGGCGTCCAGTCGGCAGGGACACGCTGCCCCAGTGTTATTATAGGCTTGTGTCGCCCTGATAGGTCGCTACGACGCCTCAGTGTGCTGTACACGACGGTGACACCGCCGGTTCCCTCTGCGCCGCCGTATGAGGAACTGACGAAGAGGAGGAGCGGGTGCCGGCGGAGTGGTGGGGGTGGCTCGTTTGGAATGTCATCCACCAGACCGTTGTCGCGGCGGTGCCGGGGGGGTGGGCGTTGGTGCGGGTGGAGGCGTTCCACCGACGCCGGTTGGTGCTGGTGCCGGGGGCGGTGAGCCTGCGGTCACCTCGGTCCATCCCGGATCTGTCCAAGGGGCAGGTGCGGGCGACCGGGTATGCCTGCAACGCCTTTCAAAGGTGCCGGTGCCGCGAGCAGCGTACTGCAGCAGGCCGGAAGGGAGCAACTGTGACGATGTTGCCCAGGGTGACCATCGCGCAGCTGCTCACCAGGTCGCCACGAGCTGACGTGCGTTCAGTCGGCACTGAAACACCGACACGCTGGGAGTTTGGCGCCAGCACCGTGCGTCGATTGATATTCGGCCCACACGCGTGGCGGCATGTGCTGCGCGGCCGCATCGCTGGTGACGCAAGTTTGATGGGTCAGCTTCGAGCTCGGACCCCAGTGGCAGGTTGTAGATGCCGGGTGCTGCCGGCCGTGTCACGCCACTGCCGTAGTCCTGCGCTGCAGCAAAGCTGCAGGCCGCAGCGCAAGCTAGTGCGATGGCGGAGTTTGAGTCGCACTTGTTACACAGAGTGCGACCAGGTTGTTGTAGCCGTGAATTTTCCAATTAGTCCTCCCGGTCAAAATTAGGATAGCGACACCCTCTCCAAACCACGGCTTCGCCGCCACTGCCCCGGTGATCGAGATCGTACAGGGGCCGGTGCCCAGTGTAGCCCAGGCGGGTTGTGCCGCCTGCAGCCGGAGTCTGAAACGTGTCAAGTCAGTCATCAAGATCGACGTGGCTGTGGCGGGGCAACTTGCGCCGCCACAACAGTTCCATCCGTGACGACAAGCGAATCAATGATCGACACCAGGCCAACGGCCTGATTGAGGTTCACGTAGACGCTGTCCTGCAGATTAGGGGCGCTGTAGCGTCGGTCAGGTCCCGCGCGAACCCGCCCACACACGCATCCCTACGTTGGATGGTGAATGCCGCTGTAGCGCCACAGTGACGCGAAGCGACTCCTCCATCGGCCGTCGGTGGACCTGGCGAAGGCACCTGCAGGGCAAGGCTTGTGCCCTACCGTCTGGCTGTTGTTGATGCCCAGGATGGCCACCGTTGCTGTGGTGCCGATACGCTGCCGTCCTCATTGATGCCCGCGGTGCCGCTGTTGTTGCGAAAACCTGTCCGCATAGACCTATCGCTGACAGACGCCACAAACGAAAACCGGCTTTGCCCGTGCCGGCGCTGTTGAAGCCCTGCACAGAGTCCCGAAATTCGCCACCGTGGTGCTACCCGTGGCGCTTCGCGTTCGATTGTCCGGCCGATCCGTCAGCACCACCCGATCACGCAACTCGGTGAACCTGGCCACGATGCGGCCGCTGGCCACCAGCTCAGCGTATTTGCAACGCCATCCCCTACTCCCACGCTTGTGACGCTGGTGATCGTGCCGGTGACTGAAGCGTCTGCGCAATCGTCACATGGCCGAGGAAAGGGGTCCCGGATGTCAAAGAGCGTCACGAAGTTCGACAGCGTTGATGCGCCATACGTGGCATAGGGTGCCAAACGTCCGCGGTTGATTGCCAGGGGGTTGACGCGGCTCCCATCCAGTTCACCGGATGGTGGCGCGTCGCCCACCAGTGTCTGGCAGCTTCAGCACCGAAGTGCTTCACCGCTGCCCCAACAATCTCCGATCCGTCAGCGTCTACCCCGACCGGTCGGCCTGTTGTGACCGCCAATGGCCAGGTCACACGCCGTGCCGCTGCATCCTGTGGGGATCGGCGTCACGGTGAAAGCGGTGTGCCGGCGCCCTCAGGGAGTGAGCACGAGTAGTCCAGGGACGCCGGCATGATGTTGCGCAGCTCTAGCAGGTGGGGGCCTGCGGGACGGTCACTCCGGCCACCGTAGGGGTGCCGTTGACGAGCGAAACACGCTTGACAAGGAATAGGCCAGCAGCAGCGCGCCATGATAGGGCTGTACGGCCGTGGAAAGGGTCTTTGCCGCGTGAGCGCAGCGACTCCAGGCGGACAGCGGAATAAATGCTGGGTTGCGATCACCAGCATGATTGCGCCGCCGATCAGGATTGACCGCAGCGAAACCCGCGTTGACGCTTCAGAACTTCATTGCCTGTGCGCGCCTTCTTCCAGGAATCGGCGATGCCCTGCTTGTCATGGCCTGCAGCACAAGCCGCTTCGCGCCGTAACCTTCTTGTGGCGCACCAGCTCCGCCAGGAGCTGTTCAGGTCCGCGCCCTTTTCGGCGGCCACGTGCTGCGGCAGGGACTCCCACTTGCGCTCCCTGATGGCGCGTTTGCACGTCCGCGTTGCCATGGATCACGACGCGATTCGTAGGCGAAACTCCCACTTTGCCTTGCGTGGTGCTGGGAAGCCGAACCTGGAACACACGGCCAGCAGGTACTGCTCACCAGATCGGCGCCGTCAAGCCGGCGCGATCCAGTTCAGCTGCGAGAGACTTCACGGCGCTGGGTAGCGTTGTCCGCGAACGTCGTTGCCAACCACAAACAGGCGTGCCCTGGCCGCTGTGAATGTGTCGATGGCGTCTTGCGATGTCTGGATCTCGCCAAACCAGGGCTGAGTGTGCAAAATTGCGTTCCGCATCACGCAGCGCTACGGCGACCGAGGCCCACGTTGACGCCGACTCACGCTGGCTCCCACGCTTGCCTTGGAGACAATAGGAAACCTCAATGGGGTCTTCTGCCGTCACGATTGACCACTCAACGAGGTGTTGCGATGGTCGATGTACGCGGCTGCGGTCGAGCTTTTGCCAACACCTGGTGCCCCGACGATCAGAACCAACCCGCCTTTGATGTCGGCGATTGCGATGGCGCTTTGAGATAGCCGAAGCTGGGCGAGCGCAAAAAGGCTTGTCGGCAGGATGCGCACAGCGCATCCGATCAGGCCGCGATAGCCGCGTTTCAAAGGGCTCGTCTTCCGGTTGCTGGACCTCGTTTCCACGGGCTTTGGGGCGTCCCATCGGTGTTCGTGAAGAGGAAGAACGAACAACCCGCATGGGGTTGCGGTTGTGCACCTGCGGCCGTGCGCGGCCGGCGCCGATGCTCTGGCTCCAGTTCCTGGGAAGCACTGTCTGGCGAGGTCTTCCATCGCATCGCGCGTCAGCCACGGCTGGCCCGTTTTCATGAACCAATTTCCCCTTCGGCGAACTTGTCGGGGTTGCGCCGCACGAAATCGGGAACTGACACCGTGACGGCCCAGGCCGCCCGTGGTCGTCTCCATCATGACAGGCTTGCCCTCCATGAATGTGACGTTAAAGACCTGCCCTGCGTCAAGCAGGTTCAGCGCCAGATCCAGGTGAAGACCAATTGTCATGATTACCCGCGAATGCAAGCCCCGCACAGCGATAGGCGCGGCACCCCGGCATGTTGTAGTCAGCGCGGCTGCGCCAGTCCACCGAGCACGTAGCGTCTTGACGACGACCTCTGAACCGCCACTTGGAATCACTGACACCTTGTTGGCGCCCGCGTCAGCGGCCCCTTTCACGACGTGTGTGCATTCATCGGGGTTTGTGAAGGTTTCCACATACAAACCATCGTTGGTGCCCGTCAGGTTGCAGGTGCCCCTGACGTAGTTGCTGGACTTCACAACGTCGTGGCCACGATGCGTTGCTGGCGCCCAAGGTTCTGGATGCCCGGGTTACGGCCGTAGCAGCCATTGTTGAGGCTGACGACCGCGGTAACGCTGCCCAGGGCGCCCATCGAGCGCGCCTTTTCAACACCACAGGTGCCGACGTTGGCGATGAACTCGCCTTCAGCGCGGCCGCGATAGGCATCGTACTGTCCGAGTAGGAAGATGGAGACAGCAAGTGAAACCGGCAAGCGCGATGGAGCCGCCGATGAGAATTCCGGCAGCGTCATACCGCGCTGCAGGGACTTGGAGACAAATTTTCTACGCATGGACACCCCTTTCTGAACTTACAACTTGGACATAGCAGTGATCAACGTCGGCGGCCATGACGCCGACGATGCTGATACACAAAACGAACACAACCGGGATCGTGAACATAACGGCCGCCTGGGCGCGGTCTAAACGCTTGATGAGCTGCTTGACGGCGATGTCACTGGATTCGAGCCCGACCACGCGTAATGCGACCGGCAAGCTGCCCCACTGCACAGGCAGGCAACGCGCACCATGAGCCGCCAACGAACAGCCCACATCGACAATGTCGGATTCCTTTCCTCTTTGGGCGCGTCGCTCGATGTCAGCCAGGTACGAGCGCACCAGGGCGAGGCATTGGACGCCAAAGCGCGACAGCTCTCACCCAGGGTGCGGCCAGCCGCAGAAACGCGCCTAGACCGATCATCAGCAAAGAGCCCTGCGGGGTCCCGGTACGTGGCAAAGCCAGGCATCTTGCGATCCCACTGGCGACGCATGGGCCGGTCAGTTGCGCAGAAGCCGCGATACAGCGAACGGGGCACAACTGCGATTAACGCAGCGACCACAGGCCAGAACCGACCAGCCAGTCCAGGAATCATAGGCGGTGGCCACCATGGGCGGCACGTTGCTGCGCGGCACCATGCCTTCGGCCAGGCCAAGGGTCGGTAAACGTCACCAGGACCGAGCCGATCGACAGCCTACGGCGATGGCGATCTTCACCATCATTTGGCCCGCGCTTCGCGCACCAGTTCCTGCGGCTGAATAACCTTGACGACGTTTTCCAGAGCTTCGCCGATGGCTTCATCGTTCGCGCGCCGGCCAAGAAGGCTGTCCAGCAGCATGCGCTCCATTTGGCTGGAACCACACCGACAGAGCGGCCTGGCAGCTGCATGCCCTGGACAACTGATCGCGGATTCTTGGTAAACGCGACGCCGCTGGCTCAGGTCTTCACACCGATCGGCTGATCCGCCATGGCTTGCCCAGCTTGCCGCCGCCCTTGAGCGACGTGGCCAGGTCAGCCAGGAAGTCGCACCGGTTCGGCTGGAAGCGGTTCAAAACGCTGAGCGCGCATTAAAGCGCTTGTTGAAACGTTGCCACAGGTTCAAGCCGGCTCCTGGCCACGCCCTGGCGGCGATGGGCTGCGCAGCTTCGCGAGCCATGGCGCGCTCGCGGGCGCGCGAGCTGCGTTTTTGAATCACGAACGGTGGACCAGCACGTCATACAGCGTCAACACAGGTTGACGGCGCAAATTTCGTCGCCCTTGCGATTTTGTGCAGGCCATGCTCGAAGCGTTCTTGCCGGTCTGGTCCTCGTGCGCAAAGCCCATGCCTTGGCGCATGCGCGGTAGACCTCCTTGCGGCATGCACGCCGCCGCGAAGCAACTCAGCCAGGAAATCAGGCGTTGGCCTCACGGACCTCGGCCAGCAACCGTGCGCTTGCGGATGCCGCGGCCGCCGCAATGACTGCAGGAGCTGATAGCTCGCATGTACAGGCATGTCGGGTCAATCTCCGATCCTCCAGGCCCTCGATCTGCCTGGCCGTCAACGCCGGCAGGGCGTGCGTCTTGCACTCAGGGCCCAGCGTGGGCACGAGCGTCTGGAACATGGCGATCTGCAGCATGTCATCGGCGCAGATGGTATTCCATGGGATCGCCATGCCCTGCGCGCCCACCAGGCGGCGCAGGCCAATCGTGACGTTATTGGCGTGCAACGTCGCCGGCACCAGGTGGCCCGTCATGGCGGCTTGCACCGCCAGCTGGGCAGCGGCCTGGTTCAGATTTCGCCAGCGGTAGACCACGTCAGGGTCCAGGCGCAGGACGCCGCGCAGCGCCTGCTCGAACTGGTCTTCTTCAAAGGCCAGCTGCATCATGTAGGGATGGAAAATTTCAGGTGGCTGTTCCATGCCAAAGCGCGCCTGGCGCTCAGGGTGCGGCACCATCGAAAGCGCGTTGCAACCGTGGAGGTCTTGCCGCACCCGCTTTGGGCCCATGCACAAGGCCAGGCCGTGCGGCGCGCAAAAGCCCTGCATCATCAGGGCGTTTTGAGAACTGGCAAGCCCAGACGTGAGCGTGTGGACAGCGTTGGCTTGCCTCGTAGCTCAGAATTCGCAAATTCACGGCCATGCTGTAGAGGTCGTGTCGCCTCGCAGCGGACTTCCGCCTTGCGTAGCGCCAGCGTCAGGCGCGCGTGAAACCGCCAGGCCGTATCCGAAATACGCCGGTGTTGCGCTCAGCGACAACGCTGTTGGCTTCGTTTCTGGTACAGCGCGCGGATAACTTTGGTACATCGCCACGCTTGTGCGAATCGGTGTGCTGCGTACAGTGCGCAGCTCGCCGTGCTCGCGGAATCGAACCAGCACGCAGGGGGGAGCGCGGCCTGTGGCCCTCGATGTCAATGTGAATGTCGCTGATGTCGGCCTTCAGCCCTTCTTCAATCAACTCCAGGCCTTGCCTGCTGCGCGTTCGAGTTTGTTTGCGCGCGCGCAGGACGGCGTGGTGCCTCGCCAATCGACTCGATCTTGCGCATTTCCTCTGCCCGCACGTCCAGGAGCTTGGCGTGCGGATGCGTGGAGCGCAGCTTGTTGACCCAGAATGAGCCAGACGCGGACTCCGCCCATGTCGTTGCGCGCGCAGGCAAACGATGTCAATCCCATTGGTCAGCAGCGCAAGCCGCCGTTCTCGCCCGTCAGGCGGGCGGGAACGGCATGCGCCGAAACCCACCCTTGAGTGATGCTTTGACGTCCAGCCCGGCGCTGCCGCTTTGCTGGGCGGCGCTCACCGGCGTGAGCTGCACGACCTGCGCACCGCCCGGGCGCTGGCACCGCGTGCGCTTGACCGCGCGCCCACCACGGCAACAGTGTTTGCGGCCTCGGCCCGGCTGAACCACTTTGAAATCATGCTGTCCCCGATGTAGCGACCATTGGCAACAAAAGAATCAGTGGGCACGCCGCTGCCGTCGCGTGGACCACTTTGAGTTCAACCTGGCTCAATGTGTGCGGCATCGGCCGGCACGCTTCGCACAGGGGCATCCAGCAGTCCACCGGACCAGTCGCTGACCAGGTGCCCACCAGTCCGGCCGAGCTGCGCCAGCGTGCCCGCGTCCACCGCGCGACCATTGATCCTTGTTCAGCGGCGCCACGGCGCCGTGATGCTCAGCTTC
>JAQNDB010008330.1:0-10554 GCA_029204045.2 Tillandsia leiboldiana | reverse complement strand
GGGCGCGTGCGGGCAGCACGCGCATGCCGGGGGGCGCCGCGCGGGGCACCCGCATGCGGGGTCAGCCCGCACATGCGAGGCGCCGCGCGGCAGCACTGGCGGCGGTGGGGGGTTCGGTCGCTGCCGTCGGGGCCGGCTGGTGTTGGGCTTTTCCTACTTCGCGTTTAAAGGTTCTTGACTCCCGCCCGGGGATCCCGTTTTGCAGCTTCGGGGAGCGCGCCGGGACGCGGGGAGCCGAGCGTGGTTTTTTCTACTAGCGACAGGTGGGTGTTTGTACTTTATTCCTAGCCTCTAAATTCTATCACGTTGGACGGGGTCTATTCTAAGTGTACTGGGGTTAAATAATGATGGGCGATAGCTATGCATGTTAGGGGTTCTCTATAGCGTTAGCGTCGCGTTCGACGGTGTTCTCTTTTTAACCCTTTATGTCAGCGGGCCACCTTCGAGTGCGCGTAATATTACCTTGTTTTCGATTATGCACTTTACCTCATTACTCTTGTTATTATATTATGATGCTGACATGATGGTGGTTACGGTTACTTGGCTCGAGGTTGCCACACGCGCACCCGCGGTTTGGCCACCGCAAAGGGTGCGCTTTTTCCGGAAAAGTGGTCTATGACCCGTGTATACCCACGAGGTGACGTAGTGGGGCCCTTATTAGTGGTGGGGTTGAGGCGCCGAGGTGCGAGCGGTGCGACCGTCGGTTTAGTTGTCCGGGTGGTCGGTTTCTGCAGGTACGGTGTGGGCCGTCGGTTTAGCTGTCCGACGTGTCCGGGTATTACAGGATGCAGGTGTACAGGTTGCCTTTCCTCCTTGGGAGGGTGGTTGCTCCGGTTGTCTTCACGGTTTGTTTTACTATATTCTCCTGCTCTACTATTTCTGCGTCACTGACATCCCACTTCGTGACAGGGTCCAGACGGGGAGAGAGGTAGGCGGTGGTGAGGACGGGACAGGAGCAGCTGGGTCGCTGGGGACCCTGGACTGTATTTCTTCTTTTATTCTCGCTTTCATTACATTGTAGTTATGTGAGTGGTTCGCGATACCCTCGTGGGGTCGGCGTGGATGTCGGTACGGGTTGCATTTAGTGCCCTTGTGCAATATTTTCCCTTTATTTCTATCGGCCATTTAAAACCAAAAAGGCAGAAGCCAAGAAAGGATTGCGAAAACCGTTTTTAAAATCTAAGTGTCGTGTGGGCACTGGTTTCAAAACCCTGTGGATTATGGATTCGAAAGGGATTTCAAAACTTGGGTCGGGTGGGCACCGCTTTCAAACCTTGTGGATTTATGCTGACTTCGAAAACTAGCTTTCAAAACGTAAGCGCCGGGTAGGCGCCCTTTCAAAACTGTGGATTTATCCTTTCCAAACTGATCGGCCACATGTGATCTTCTTTTATTAGTTTAGAATGCTGGTTGGTTGTGAATGATTGTTGTGATTGATTGGTTGCGTATGTTGAACATGTACCGAACGCTACGCCGTGCATGTACAGGGGAGACTCTGCCCGTTGCAGAGTGACCATGTATGTGTGGCGGGTCTGGGCACGTGCCGGGGAAGAGGGGTTCTTCTTTAAAAACAAAAAAAAAAATTTCACACATCAAATATTCGACTTTTATGAATCGTTTCCGCTAAAACAAACCCCGGGGCGTGACAGATTAAATGGTATCAGAGAGGTTCTTTCAATCACAACAGTTAGTGCCGACATCCGTAGACAACCCTCACTTGCCTACATATGAATGAAATGGGTAGGGCATAGGACTGTAGAACGTGAGGACGAAGGGGGGGGGAAATGTTGAGTCCTTTCTCTCACTTTATGGTTGATGTTAGTAGGGTAGTCTAAAGTTGACTCTTGTGATGTATGACAGACATGGCCCGTACTAGATCATCGGCCGGGGACGCAGAAGCAGACGCGACGGCGTCGACGGCCGCGGAGAACCAGCTCCTGCGGCAACAGCACTGCAGGAGATGGCGGGGAATCTGGCCAACCTTACTGAGCACGTGCGTCAGTTGACGCAACAGCAACAGGCCGCGACGGTGACGGTCGCCCCGGTTCCCCCCCCCACAGGGGTCACAGCTGCCGTCCGCTAGCAACCCCCGACAAGCGCCCCCACCGCAGATGACTACAGGACCGGCGCCGGACGACCAGCAGGTTCTCTGAGGGACTTGTAGTCACACCTCCCCGACCGTGCTTGCCACCGCCGCGAGGAGGGGACGATAAGTGGCGTCACCGAGCGGATCGGGTGCGGGCCCAACCTAAAGACTTCAGAAATACGACCCACCCACGTTCGAAGGGGACACGACTGATCCGTGGTCGTCGAGAAAATTGTGGGGTCGATGGAGAAACTTTTCGAAGACCTGCTCATGGAGGACGACGAGCGGGTTCCCCTAGCGGTCCACTGCTTGGAGGGGCACGCCCCTTGTGGTGGAAGACGGTACGCCACCGATCCTACTAAGGGTGCACATTGTCCGTCCTGGACAACCTTCAAACAGGAACTGTCGGGCCTTCTTCACCAACAGTGTCCAAGAAAAAGTTGGAGGATGACCTAAACCACATCCAACAGGGGAACCGGACGGTCATGGAGTATCACGGGAGTTTCGTCCGGCTAGCAAACTGCGTCCCGTTCGTCATAGGGTGAGGCACACAAGGCGCAACTCTTCGTGGATGGCTTGCGGAGCAATATCTTCGAGTGGTGCAAGCAGCCGAACTGCACACCTCCAAGAAAGTGGTCGACAGAGCCACTACGGTGGAGCGGGGTTTTGCGGTCACCCGCGCCAGAAGGGAGAACTCGACGCGGCTAGAGGACCGGAAGCGGCAACACAGCAACTCGGGAGGAGGCTCTTGGGGGTGGGCGGGGCCCCCAAACTGTGGAGACCTCAGGCTGGGTCCCGGAGCGCGCCAACAGGAGGACCGAGGCCGGGAATAGGCCTTGTGTCATATGCGGGGAGGGCACATTCCGGGGAGTGCCCCCAAAAAGGCGACCACTGCTTCAGGTGCGGCAGACGAGGGCACTTCCGCCGCAACTGCCCCTTAGGCGGGGGGTCTGCGTCCTCCGCAGCTTCTACGCCCACGCCACAGCTCTCAGGGCGGGGGAAAGCCCCTATGGCGTCGACGTCTAGGCCCCCGCACCACGGCGCGAGGAGGACCGGCAGCCACAACCAGGCGGGAGAGTCTTCTCAATGACCCACCAAGAGACAGATCCGCCGGAGGAAGCACTTGCAGGTACACTTCTGTTTCCAATTCCCGTGCTAGAACCCTTTTCGACACCGGAGCAACACACTCTTTCATTTCCGTGACTTCGTGTTTTTGTTTGGTCTCGAGAGACCACCCCTCCAAAACCCTTGACAGTGCAAACGGCGGGAGGACCTTGGAGGCGGTCAGCGTCGTGACGCCTGCCCGATTAAACTAGGGCGACTAGCATGCCCTTGGGATTTAGTGGTAATTCCCCTGAAGGAGTACGACGTGGTGCTGGGCATGAACTGGCTCACAAAAGGTACCAGGCACTCATCGATTGCGACAAGCGACAGCTGCGTTTACACGAGCCGGTTTCCCTGAGCATGTGTACATGATGGGTAAGAGCATATCCTTCCCGGCGATCATCTCAGCGACCCGGGCCAGAAGACTGGTGGAGGGTGGTTGCGTGGCCTACTTGGCATCGGTGGATTTGGCTACCCGACCCCCCGACGACGCTCGCCGATATTCCAGTGTGAGGGACTTCCCCGACCTTCCCCACGGAACTGCTGGGATGCCCCCTGAACGGAGGGGGAATTCCCCATCGAACTATACCGGGCACGCAGCCTATTTCGAAGGCACCTTACCGAATGGCCTTCGCAGAACTAAAGGAGCTTAAAGCGCAACTGGAAGACCTCTTGGATAAAGGTTCATAAGACCGAGTGTGTCCACCCTGGGGCGCACCGGTACTCTTCGTGCGGAAGAAAGACGGAAGCCTGCGTCTCTGCATTGATTACAGGAATAAACAAAGTCACAGAGAAAAACAAGTACCCCCTGCCCAGAATAGATGACCTCTTCGACCAGCTGAGAGGGCGACGGTCTTCTCCAAGATCGATTTACAGTCGGCTACCACCAACTCCGGGTTCGGGACAAGGACATTCCGAAGACTGCTTTCCGGACCCGGTACGGTCACTACGAGTTCACGGTTATGCCTTTCGGACTCACGAACGCCCCCGCCGCGTTCATGAGCCGATGAACCGGATCTTCAGACCCTTCCTGGATCGGTTCGTGGTGGTTTTTCATCGACGACATCCTGATCTACTCCACTACCGACGAGGAACACGAGGACCATTTGCAACAATCCTCCAAACTCTCAGAGAACAGGAGCTGTTCGCTAAACTCAAGAAGTGTGAGTTCTGGCTACGCGAAGTCGGCTTCCTAGGACATGTGATCTCGGCACGGGAATCTCCGTGGATCCGAAGAAGGTGGAGTCCGTGGTCGACTGGCAGCCGCCGACGACGGTGACCGAGGTCCGCAGTTTCCTAGGACTGGCAGGATATTACAGGCGTTTTGTAGAGGTTTCGCGAAGATTGCTACCCCTTTGAATCGGTTGACCAGAAAGGGGGAGAAGTTCATATGGACGGCCAATGCCAGGAAAGCTTTGAGGACTCAAAAGGAGGTTAACCAGGGCACCAATACTTGTGCTGCCGACACCCGGGGGAAGATTACGAAGTGTATTGCGACGCATCGGGGATCGGCCTGGGTGGTGTTCTGATGCAACAGGGGAAGTGATTGCCTACGCGTCCAGGCAACTAAAGGATTACGAGAAGAAACTACCCGATACACGACTTGGAGCTGGCCGCAGTAGTCTTCGTTCTAAAACTGTGGGAGGCACTACCTCTTTGGAGTCCACTGTAACGTCTTCCTCCGGATCATCAAAGTCTTAAGTATATCTTTACCCAAAAGAATTAAACTTGCGGCAGAGGCGGTGGCTGGAGTTGTTGAAGGATTACGACTTGACGATACAATCCATCCCGGAAAGGCAAACGTGGTGGCGGACCCCTGAGCAGGAAAGCGCCAAGACGGGGCGTCAAGGAGCGCGATAACGGAGCAAAACCACTTGATAGCGGAGTTCGCCAACATGCAGTTGGAAGTGGTGCCGACAGGCACGGTTAGGCAACTCCTAACCTTAGTGGTCAAGCCGACGCTACTTGAGAAGATCCGGGAGGGACAACAACCGCCCACACTTACAGCGCGTACGAGACAAGATCCCCCTGGCCAAGAGAGCGACTTTGCAGTGGAAGACGACGCACCCTACGGTTCCGCAGACGGATCTGCTGCCGGATTCGTCGGAGTTGAAGGAGGAATTTTGACAGAGGCACAACCGGGCCCCTTATGCGGCACATCCAGGGGGCACGAAGATGTACAGGGCACCTCAAACAGATCTACTGGTGGCCCAACATGAAAGGGACGTCCCTCTCACGTAGCTCATTGCCTAGTGTGCCAACGGATAAAGGTCGAGCATCAGCGGCCAGCAGGGAAGCTACAGCCCCTACCGGTGCCAGAGTGGAAGTGGGAGCAAATCACCATGGACTTTGTCACGGGCTTCCCACGTTCACCAGCCCAGGGCCACGACGCAATTTGGGTCGTAGTCGACCGGTTTTACCAAGTCAGCACACTTTCTGCCAGTTCATACGACCTGGACCCGAGAACGGTTGGCCCAAACATATGTCAGCGAGATCGTTAGATTACATGGGTGCCGGCATCGATCACCTCGACAGAACAAACACGCCTTCGTCTCAAAATTTTGGCAGAGCCTTCAGCGGGCCATGGAACCAAACTACAGTTCAGCACAGCCTTCCACCCTCAGACGGACGGACAGTCAGAGCGCGTGATACAAACCCTCGAAGACCTGCTTCGCGCCTGTGTACTAGATTGGGGGATCGGGTGGCACGCTACCTACCTCTCGTGGAATTCGCCTACAACAACAGCTACCAGGCCAGCATCCAGATGGCGCCCTACGAGCCTTATATGGAAGACGCTGCCGATCCCCGATCTGTTGGGACGATCTGGGAGAGCGAAATTCTTGGGGCCCGACTTAGTGGAGGAAACGGAAGAAGGTTCGCCTCATCAGACAGCGCTGCTAACCGCCCAGAGTCGCCAGAAGAGCTACGCGGACCAAAGGCGCCGCGACTTGGAATTCCAAGTGGGAGAGCATGTTTTCTTGCGGGTCCGCCGTCCAGAGGAGTCAAGCGGTTCGGCTAAAAGGGAAGCTGAGCCCACGTTTGTAGGGCCTTTCGAGATTTTGGAACGCATCGCCCAGTGGCGTACCGCCTTGCCCTACCACAAAACCTCGACCGAGTCCATGACGCTTCCACGTTTCGATGCTCCGTAAATACCTCTCCGATCCATCGCATATCCTGGATGTCGCCATACTCGACCTTAAAGAAGACCTAAGCTTCGAGGAAACCCCCGTGAGAATCCTGGCAAGGGAAGCAATCACTGCGAATCGAGCCATCCCCTACGTGAAGGTACTCTGGAGCAAACCACGAGGAGCGAGAAGCAACATGGAGCTGGAATCTAAAATGAGGGAGAACTACCCGAACCTGTTCACCACCATCCGGGTCTGAGTTTCGAGGACGAAACTCGTTTTTTAGAGGTGAGTGGTGTGATAACCGCGGATTATTTTGCCTTTCTGGGCTTTCCGTCGATTTTTATTGAACCGTTCGGTTGACAATAGGAGTCCGAGGGTAATTTTCCTTTTTTTCCTGGCAGACGGTCGGGGCTCGCGGGTATTTTGGTTAATAAAGCTCGCGAAACGGACGTACCGGTGGCGCGATCGTTTTTTGGATTCCGACCCCCGATCTCCCAGAATAAATTCCGGAAGCTGGTACCGTAGCCCGGTGACTACACAATTACCCGGGGGTTACCGAACTCGGGTCCGCGATCAGATCGATTTTTATCGTCAGTTTGAGGTATGGGATTAAATCACCCCTTTTTTGTTTTCCTTTCACTCGAGGGTTAAAATTAATTTGGGTCCAAATCCACTACGCCCAAAACGTCCAAGTAGTCGGCCTTGGGAATTAGTTTCCTAACCTCGCCTCCCCCCTCCTTGGCGTACAATATCCGAGCGTGGACGAGGAGCGGTTCCCCAAAACCCTCGTCCTTTCCATCGGCCGGCGTGGAAAGAAAGAGTCGATCGCCTCCCCACAAAGAGTCCGACGAAACGAAGAGGACGACGCTCTCCTTCGCCCGGTACCGACGAAAACAAGGTGAGCCGTGCTTTCGTTTCATTTCTTGTCTTTTCTCGTCACGAACAAGGGGGGGGTTTCTTGATTTCGTCGGAGATGGAAGGAGAGGGCGTGCCACCCACGCGAGCTCCGTGGGGGGCGCGGGCGTCACCCCGCGCATCGGGGGCGCCGCGCGGGTGGCACCCGCATGGCGGGAGCAGGCACCCGCATGCGGGGCGCCGCGCGCGGCGCAGCCCGCGCATGCGGGGTGTGCCATGCGGGGCACCCGCATGCGGGGCGCCGCGCGGGCAGCCCGCGCATGCGGGGGCACCGCGCGGTGCATCCCGCGCATGCGGGGTTCCGTGCGGGGCACCCGCATGCGGGGCGCCGCGCGGGGCACCCGCGCATGCGGGGGCACCGCGCGTTCAGCCCGCGCATGCGGGGTGCCGGTGCGGGGCACCCGCATGCGGGGCGCCGCGCGGGGCAGCCGCGCATGCGGGGGCACCGCGCGGTGCAGCCGCGCGCATGCGGGGTGCCATGCGGGCGCCGTGCGGGGCAGCACGCGCATGCGGTGGCGCCGCGCGGGGCACCCGCATGCGGGGCAGCCCGCACATGCGAGGCGCCGCGCGGGACACGGCGGCGCGTGGGGGGTTCGTCGCTGCGTCGGGGCCGGCTGGTGTGGGGCTTTTCCTTACTTCGCGTTTAAGGTTCTTGACCTCCCCTCCCGGGGATCCCGTTTTGCAGCTTCGGGGAGCGCAGCCGTTGGGGACGCGGGGAGCCGAGCGTGGTTTTCCTACTAGCGACAGGTGGGTTGTATTTACTTTATTCCTAGCCTCTAAATTCTATCACGTTGGACGGGGTCTATCCTAAGTGTACTGGGTTAAATCATGATGGGCGATAGCTTATGCAGATAGTGGTTCTCTATAGCGTTTAGCGTCGGTTACCGACGTGGTTCTCTTTTAAACCCTTATTGTCAGCGGGCCACCTTCGAGTGCGCTAATATTACCTTGTTTTTTCGATTATTGCACTTTACCTCATTACTCTTGTTATTTATCTTATGATGCTGACATGATGGTGGCTACGGTTACTTGGCTCGAGGTTGCCACACGCGCACCCGCGGTTTTGGCCACCGCAAAGGGTGCGCTTTTTTTCCGGAAAAGTGGTCTATGACCCGTGTATACCCACGAGGTGACGTAGTGGGGCCCCTATTAGTGGTGGGGTTTGAGGCGCCGATGGTGCGAGCGGTGCGACCTTCGGTTTAGTTGTCCGGCGTGGTCGGGTTTCTGCAGGTACGGTGTGGGCCGTCGGTTTAGCTGTCCGACGTGTCCGGTATTACAGGATGCAGGTGTACAGGTTGCCTTTCCTCCTTGGGATGGTGGTTGCTCCGGTTGTCTCACACGGTTTGTTTTACTATATTCTCCTGCTCTACTATTTCTGCGTCACTGACATCCCACTTCGTGACAGGGTCCAGACGGGGAGAGAGGTAGGCGGTGGTGAGGACGGGACAGGAGCAGCTGGGTCGCTGGGGACCCTGACTGTATTTCTTCTTTTATTTCCGCTTTTCATTACATTGTAGTTATGTGAGTGGTTCGCGATACCCTCGTGGGGTCGGCGTGGATGTCGGTACGGGTTACATTTAGTGCCCTTGTGGCAATATTTTCCTTTATTTCTATCGGCATTTTAAAAACCAAAGAGAGCAGAAGCCAAAGAAAGGATTGCGAAACCGTTTTTAAAATCTAAGTGTCGTGTGGGCACTGGTTTCAAAACCCTGTGGATTTATGGATTGCGAAAGGGATTTCAAAACTTGGGTGTCGGGTGGGCACCGCTTTCAAACCTTGGGGATTTATGCTGACTTAATTCGAAAACTAGCTTTCAAAAACGTAAGCGCCGGGTAGGCGCCCTTTCAAAACTGTGGATTTATCCTTTCAAACTGATCGGCCATGTGATCTTCTTTTATTAGTTTTAGAATGCTGGTTGGTGTGAATGATTGTTGTGATTGATTGTTGCGTATGTTGGAACATGTACCGAACGCTACGCGTGCATGTACAGGGGAGACTCTGCCCGTTTGCAGAGTGACCATGTATGTGTGGCGGGTCTGGGCACGTGCCAGGGAAGAGGGGTTTCTTCTTTTAAAAAACAAAAAAAAAAAATTCACACATCAAATATTCGACTTTATGAATCGTTTCGCTAAAACAAAACCCCGGCGTGACAGTATTATGCAACAGGGAAGTGATAGCCTATGCTTCCAGACATTGAAGGACTACGAAAGGAATTACCCGATACACGACTTGGGCTGGCTGCAGTGGTCTTTGTTCTAAAGTTATGGAGGCACTACCTCTTTGGTGTCCACGGTAACGTCTTTTCGGACCACCAAAGTCCTTAAGTATCTGTTCACCCAAAAGGAGCTAATCTGCGGCAGAGGCGGTGGCTTGAGTTTTGAAGGATTACGATCTAACAATCAATACCACCCCGGAAGGCAAATGTGGTGCGGACGCTTTGAACAGAAAGGGGCCACCGGAAGGATCGTCGGCACGCGCGATAACTAAGCAGAGCACCTTGATCGCAGAATTCTCTCGACTGAGGTTGGAGGTGGTACCAGCGGGCACAGTTGCACCAACTGACTGCGTTGGTGGTCAAGCCGACGTTTTTCGAGAAATCCGAGAAGGACACCGGACGACCCGCACTTACAGCTCGTGCGAGACAGATCCACCCGACCAGGCGAACGACTTTGCAGTGGGGGGTGACGGCATCATGCGGTTTCCGCGGGCGTTTCTACGTACCAGATTCACCGGAATTGAAGGAGGAAATTCTGGCGGAGGCACACCGCGCCCCTTACGCGGGCGCACCCAGGGGGCACGAAGATGTACAGGTACCTCAAGCAGACCTTCTGGTGGCCAAAGCTGAGGGGGATGTGACACGACATGTATCTCATTGCTGGTATGTCACAGATAAAGGCAGAGCTCAAGCGGCCGGCGGGAAAACTACAGCCCTTACCGTGCCCGAGTGGAAGGGGGACCCGATCACCATGGACTTCGTCACTGGTTCCACGCTCACAGTAGGGGCACGATGCGATTTGGGTCATGTAGACAGTTAACCAAGTCAGCACACTTCCTGCCATCTCAATACACCCTGGACCCTGGAGGTTAGCACAAGGCTACATCAGCGAGATTGTGAGCTGCATGGAGTGCCGGCATCGCATCCCTCGGATGAGAGACGCCTTTGTCTCGAAGTTTTGGCAAGCCGACAGCAAGCCATGGGGACCCAACTACCGATTCACACGACCTTCCACCCCCAGACGACGGACAGTCGGAGCGGTAGACAGACTCTCGAAACTTGCTACGCGCCTGTGTGCTTGACTGGGGTTAGGTTGGGCACACTAC
>JAQNDB010008327.1:0-10559 GCA_029204045.2 Tillandsia leiboldiana | reverse complement strand
CTGCCGCTCTGGCCTGTGAGCGACGCGGGGCTGAAGATCGCCGCGAACTTCTACAACCAAGAACTGGCCAACCACGGCGGGAAGCTGGAGGCCAGTCCTGTTCGGCAAGATCCTCAACGAGCAGCAGCGCAAGGCGCTCGTCTGGGACATCCGAGCGTGGCCAGAGCAACCCGCATCGAGCCCGAAGTCTGGCAGACCGACACGTGCCTGGGCGCGTGGCACTACGACCCGATCGCAATCTACGACCGCAACGGCTACAAGTCGGCCCGCCACCGTCGTGCGCACGCCTCGCGGACGTCGTCAGCAAGAACGGCAACTGCTCCTGAGCGTGCCCGTCCGCGGCGACGGCACGATCGACGGAAGGCAACGCGCGATCGTCACCGGCATCGGCGATTGGATGGAGATCAACCGCGAGGCGATCTTCGGCACGCGCGCCTGGAAGGTGTGGCGGCGAGGGCCGCAGCTCGAGAACGCCGCCCGCTCACCGGCCAGGGCTTTAACGAAGGTCGCGGTCGGCGCGCGACCGCCGAGGACGTTCGCTACACCGCCAAGGGCGACGTCGTTTACGCCTTCGTGCTCGCGAGGCCGACGGGCGACGTGAAGTTTCAAATCGCTCGTCGCGGCCGCCAAGCTGTACGACGGCAACATCGCCAAGATCGAACCAGCTCGGCGTCGGCGAGGTGAAGTGGGACGCTGGCCGACGACGCCGTGAGCGTGAGCCCGTCGCCACGATGTGTGTCGACGACGCGACGGTCGTCTTCCGCATTACGCCGACGAGTAGGCGTTATTTCGCTCAAATCTCGCCGCAGTTTTGGAAGCTTCGACGCCTTCCGCCGACCCGCTCACGATCAGAGGATCACCGCAATGAAACACGCTTTGCTCGGAGCCGTTCTCGCCCGCACGCTCTCAGACACGCCGGTCGCGATGGCGTTTGAAGTTCGCATTCGCGAACGCAGCGACGGCCGCGCAGTCGAACGACGTGACGCTCGCCGCGCCGAACGGGATCGTCGCCGCGGTCGCGGTGGACGACGCGGATTACGAGGTCGTCCGCATCGCCGCGAAGTTGTTTCGCCGACGACGTCGAGCGCGTCGCCGGCAAGCGGCCGACGGTCGTCGGGCAGGCCTCCGGCGCGTCGCAGATGGTGATCGCCGGCACGCGCGGGCACAGCAAGCATCCATCGACGCGCTCGTCGCCGACGGCAAGCTCAAGAACCTTGAGAAGCTCGACGGCCAGTGGGAGCGACGCTCGTGCAATCGTCGTAGGGGGCCCTTCCCGGGCGTCGACCGAGCGATCGTCATCGCCGGCAGGCGACTCCGCCGCGGCACGGCGTACGGGCTGATGCAACTCTCCGAGATAGATCGGCGTCTCTGCCGTGGCACTGGTGGGCGGACGTCGTGCCGGCGAAGCACGACACGCTCGTCGTCAGCGCAGCCGGGCCCCGAGTCCGACGCGCGGCCGTCAAGTTCCGCGGCATCTTTATCAACGACGAGGACTGGGGCCTGAACCAGTGGGCCCGCAAAACCTTCGAGCCCGAAACGAAAAGCATCGGCCCGAGACCTACGAAAAAGTCTTCGAGCTGATGCTCCGCGCTGCGGTTTGAATTACCTCTGGCCCGCGATGCAACGAGGTCAGCACCGCGTTCCACGACATCCCTGAGAACGTCGAGCTCGCCGACCGCTACGGCTTCGTCGCCGGCGCGTCGCACTGCGAGCCGATGCTCTTCACACCGCCAACTGGGAAACGAGGGCCCAGCTCGGCAAATGGGACTACACGCAGACACCGCGCACACGATCTTCTCGACCTGGAAAAGTCCGCGGAAAACGCGCGGCGAGAAGGAGGCCGTCTGGGGCCTGGGCTCCGCGGCATCCACGACAAGGGATGCAGGGCCCGAACGATCAGAAGGCACGCATCGGCATCGTGAATCAGGTCATCAAGGACCAGCGCGGCCTGATCGAAAGTACGTCACCACAGATTGGGCCCGGTCGCGCAGTGCTTCGTTCCGTACAAAGAAGTGCTGCCGCTCTACGACGCGGGGCTCGAGGTGCCCGAGGACGTGACGATCGTCTGGGTCGACGACAACTTCGCTACACCCGCCGCTTCGGCTCGCCCGCCGAGGGCAAGCGGCCGGCGGCTCGGGGCTCTATTGGCAACCTCTCCTATTACGGCGGCCCGCACTCGGACCATCTGGATCAACACGACCGCGCCCGCGCTGATGTGGAAGAGTTCGCAAGGCGTGGGAGAACGACGCCCGCACAGATTGTGGTCATCAACGTCGGCGACATCAAGCCGATGGAGATCGGCATGGACTACTTCGCGAAGCTCGCGTGGAGCCCGACGACCGTCGGCCCCGACTCGCAGCCGAGTTTCTGCGCGAGTTCTCCGTCGAACAGTTCGGCCCGGGCGCCGGCGTGAGGGTCGCCGACCTGCTCGAACGCTTCTACCGACTCGGCACCGTCCGCAAGCCGGAGCTGATGACGCGCGCTTGGCCGACTCGTTCCGAACGACATCGCCGCCAAACTTCGCCGCGAATATCACTCGCTCGTCGACGACGCCGAGGCGCTGGCCGTCGGCGTGCCGAGTATTCGCGCGCGATGCGTACTTCGAGCTCGTCGGCTTCCCCGCGCAAGTGCTCGGCCGCAGCGGGCTGATCTTCATGGCCGACCGCGCGCAACAGCTCGGCGAGCCGAACGCAAACGGCGGAGGCCGAGATCGCGAAGCACCGCGACGCGCTCGCAGCGAGCGTTCTCCGGTCAACGAGAAGATCGCCGGCGGGAAGTGGAAAGAGATGATGCCCGTCCTCGTCACCCGCGCAAACTCTCACGCGTGGAACAGCCAAGTCCGCTGGCCTTGGGGCGAACCAACGGTCGGCAAGACCCCGGCCCTGCGTCCCGCGGCCGATCGCGTCTCGGCGTTGACGCCGCTTCCGCCGACAAGCGGACGCAGACCGACACGGTTCCGTGGACGACCATCGAAGGCCTCGGCCACACCGGCCGCGCGGTCGCGCTCAAGCCCGCGAGCATGGCGTCTGCCCACAGCCCGAGGACGCGAACGCCCCGGCGCTCGAGTTCGCGTTCGATCACGACGGCACCGGCCGGCGACGCGCTGATCGACTTCCTGCCGATCTTCCGCCTGTTCCGGGCATGCAGCTCCGCGTCGCGTCGCGTTTGATGACGCGGCCGCGACATCGTCGAAGTCCCCGGCTCGAATGGCCGCGGAGTGACGGAGAACGGCCCGAACCGTCGCGAGGGCGTGCAGACAACTACGTCCGCGCGACGGTCGCGCTCCCCGAACTGCCGGCCGGCAAGCCACGCCTCAAGATCCGCGCCGTCGATCCCCGTCGTCATCGACCGCGTGTCGTTTGCCGAGCAAGTCGTACGGCGTTTCGAAGTTCATCGATCCTTTGACCTCAATCGCCGCCGAATCTCAGCGCGATCCTAACGAGCCTGTTCATGTCCAAACTTTCGCACCCCTTCGTCCTCGCCGCCGTCGCGTCGCTCGGCCTCGCTTCCGCCGCGCTCGCGCAGTCCGTCACCGTGCAACGGCGCAGCCTGGCAAGGCGATTAGCCCGAACCTCGTCGGCGTCTTCTTCGAAGATCTCAATTACGCCGCCGACGGCGGGCTTTACAGCCGAGCTCGTCCAGAAACCGGTCGTTCGAATATCGCCCGAGCGAACAGCCCGCTGGACCCGCTTTCTTTCTGGGAACTCAGAAGCGCACGGCAACGGCGACTGGCAACGTCGGCGGTCGCTGACATGCGGCCGATCACCCGAACAACCGCATACGTCCTGCTCACGTCAACCGCCCCGGCGACGGCGTCGGCCCTCTCCAACCACGGTTCGACGGCATCCCCCTCCAAAGCGGCGAGACGTACGAGCCTCGTTCTGGGCGTACCAGCGTTCATGGCGTTGCAGTGGGGAGCGGCGACAACAGCCAAGGCGATGCCCGTCACACTGCGACTCGAAACCAAGTCCGGCGAGTTGATCTCCGAGCAGAAGCTTGAGGTGAAGGGCCGCGAGTGGAAGCGGCAGGCGGTCACGTTCAAGGCCGACCGGACGGTGAGCGACGCGCGACTCGTGCTGCTCGCGCCGAGACAATGCGCATCTGCCTCGACATGATCTCGCTCTTCCCGACGAAGACGTTTCACGACCGCCACGAACGGCCTGCGCGCCGACCTCGCGCAGGCGGTCGCCGACATCAAGCCGAAGTTCGTCCGCTTCCCCGGCTGCTGCCTCGTCACTGGGCATCCACCAGTACTACGACTGGAAGGATGTCGATCGGCCCGGTCGAGACGCGCCAGTCGGGCCGAAATCTCGGAACTATGACCAGACGATGGGCTCGGCTACTTCGAGTACTTCCAGTTCTGCGAGGACATCGGCGCCGCCCCGCTGCCGGTCGTCAGCGCGGGCGTCTCGTGTCAGCACGCCGGCGGCTCGCCGAACCGCGGCAGGCAAGGCCTGCCGATGGAGGAGATGGACGTGTACGTGCAGGACGTGCTCGCCATGATCGAGTGGGCGAACGGCCGTCGGAATCGAAGTGGGGATCGAGCGCGCGGTCCGCCGGCCATCCCGCGCCGTTCGGGCTGAGTACCTCGGCGTCGGCAACGAGGACGAGATCAGCCCGCGTTCAAGGAGCGCTTCAAGATGATCGCCGGCGCGATCCCGCGAAGCACCCGGAGATCGAGATCGTCGGCACCGCCGGCCCGTTCCCGGACGGCAAGGACTTCGACGCCGGCTGGGCGTTCGCGAAGGAACTCAAGCTGCCGGTCGTCGACGAGCACTACTGTCGCGCCGAACTGGTTCTGGAGCACCTCGCGCTACGAACTACGACCGCAACGGCCCGAAGGTCTACGTCGGCGAGTACGCGGCGCACGACCGCGACAAGACCAAGAGCACGCTGCGAAGGCGCGATCGCCGAGGCGCGGCCTGACGTCGTTCGAGCGCACGGCGACGTCCGTGCAGTTCGCGTCGTACGCCCCGCTGTTCGCGCGCCGCGGCCACACGCAGTGGCACCCGGAACATGATCTATTTCACCGGCACCGAGGTCTTCCGCGCACGCCAACTACTACGTGCAGCAGCTCTTCGGCCAGAACGCGGGCGACACCGCCTGCCGATCGTCGTCGAGCCGCAAGCGAAGCCCGCGACGCTCGCGGCGTCGGCGGGGAAGGACGCCAAGACGGGCGACGTGATCGTGAAGATCGTGAACGCGCGGACGCCGCCGGCGACGGTCAAAGTCCACCTCGCCGGCTGGACCGCGACGGACGCGAAGGCGACGCGCACGGTCCTCACCGGCCCGAGCGCCGACGCCTTCAACGCCGACGACGAAGCGCCAGCGAGTGAAGCCGACGTCGACCGAGGCACGGTGCTTCGGCGTTCGTTTCGAAGCGCGCGGCGCGGAACTCGCTGACAGTCTACTCGCATCCACAAGTAACGCTGGCCGAGAGCGCGAACGTCATCTTCCGTCCGAGGTGTTGCGCGTTTTGGCGCACAAAACGCGCAACACCGGCGTCAGAGTGAACGCGCTCTTTGACATTCGGACTCGGTTGAAGACGTTCGCGGGAACTTCTCAAAATTTCCCATTACTTCCCATCCCGAGCGCCGAAGGCATTGCCCGCAACACCGAATAGTGCTCGCTGAAAACGAGCGCTTCGAGTGGACCGGGCGACACGCGTAAAGATGGCGAGGGCCGGTTGGTAGCTCCCCGTCGTCGTCTCACGGCGTCGGCGGATGCTCACGCCCGCCTTCGGTCTGCTTGACGGGCTTGATCGTGCCGTCCTCGTTGTAGAGGGTAATCGCGCACACCGCGTAATCGACGTCACACCGCGCGTCGGCCAGCGCCCCCTTCTGGCCGTCCAGCGTGAGGCGGCGAAGTGATAGAAGAGTTAGCTCTGCCCTTTGAACTCCCGATGCCCGGGTGGATCGTGAAGCTGTTCTTGGCGTTGCCGGTGACGACGCCGCGGTAGGTTGTAAGGGCCGGTGATCTTCTCGGCGGTCGCGTAGGCGATCTGCTCGCTGCCGTTGGGTCCGAAATCATCGCGGCGTAGACGAGGTAGTAGAGGTCCTTGCGCTTGTAGAGCCACGGGCCTTCGACGTAGTTCGGGAAGTCGATCTTCTGGATCTCGCCGTCGAGCTCGGTCATGTTCCGCTTGAGCTTGGCGAGGTAGCAGAGTCGCCCGTTGCCCCACGACATCCAGGGCGTGCCGTCGGATTCGATCCAGACGGTCGGGTCGATGTCCTCCCACGGCCGCGGCCCTTCGTCATCTTGTCGGTGATGAGCGGGTCGGCGCGGGCGGGCTTGATACGGACCCGTAGCGAATCGGAAACGGCGACGGCGACGTTGTTGCCGCTGTTCGGCGCTTTGCCCTCGATCGTGCGGTAGTAGTAGTACTTGCCGTCCGCGCCGACGACGACCTGCGACGCCCACGCGGTGTTCGGCTTGCCCCAGGTGAAGTCGTCGGGCTTGAGGACCGAGCCGATGCGGCGCTCCAGGTCTTCATGTCCTTGCTCGAGTAGCAGAGCCAATCGGGCATGTTGAACATCTGCCCCTCCTTCGCGTCGTCGCGGCCGACGTAGACGTAAACGGTATCGCCCACGACGAGCGGGGCCGGTTCGGCGGTGAAGGCGTCGCGGAGATCGGGTTCGAGCCCGGCACGACGGCCTCGGCGGATTGGTGGCAGCTTGCTCCTGGGCGAGTGCAACGCTCGAGCGACGAAACTGGCGGCGAGTCACCAACGCGATTCGCGACGGCATCTTCATCTGCGACCTCCGGGCCAAGTGGAAACTGGAAAAGCTAGGAGCCGACATTGGGTTTCAACGATCGGCCGCTTCGAAAGCCGCCATGTCATTTGATGCGAGACGCGGACTAGCGAGCGGTCAATGCCACGGCGAGAATCGAATTCGTGGCGGTTTGTGTTCCGTGTGGCTCGGAGGAGACGATGACGATGATGAAGCACGAGTTCCAGTTGGCGATGGCGGCGGCGGCGATCTGTTCGGGCCTGCTCGCGGGGTGTAAGGGGCATGACGCGGCTGCGGGCAACGCCAACACGCTCGGCAAGCCGGCGCTCACGTTCGGCAGGCGGCCGAGGCAAGGTGCACATCGTCGCGGGCCTCATGTCGAGCGCGCTCGATGATCCGAAGCACGCCAAGCTGATCGCCGACAACTTCGACACGATCACGCCCGAAAACGAGCTCAAGCCGATCGAGGTCCCACCCCTCGAAGGCCGAGTGGAACTTCGGCCGGTCGACAAGATCGTCGCCTTCGCCCAGCAGCACGGCATGCGGGTGATCGGCCACAACCTCTGCTGGCACGCCAATCGCCCGCCTACCTCTATCAGGGCGACGACGGCAAGCGCTGTCGCGCGAGAGAGGGGTGAAGACATGCGCGAGCACATGACGAAGTCATGACGCACTACAAGGGAAATCGCGGCTACGACGTGGTGAACGAAGCGATCGAGACGAACCGCCTCCGGATTCCATGCGCCGCTCGCCCGCCCGCAGCTCGATCGGCGACGACTTCGTGACCCGGCGTTCAAGATCGCCCACGAGATCGATCCGGGCGTCGAGCTTTATTACAACGACTACAACATCGAGACGGGCGACAAGCTCGAGCGCGGCCTGCGGATGGTGAAGGAGTTGAAGGACGCCGGCTGCCGAGTTGATGCCGTCGGCATTCAAGCGCACTGGCTTCTTGCGAGCCCGTCGATCGCGGACATCGACTCGGCGATCCAGAAGTACCTCGCGCTGGGCGTGAGGTCCACTGACGGAACTCGACATCGACCCGTCTCCCCCGCGAAGGCGAAGGCGGCGCGACGGCCGACGTTACGCTGCGGGCCCAAGGCCAAGACCCCTACAAGGACGGCCTTGCCCGCCGAGGTCGAGCACAAGATGGCCCATCGTGTGGGGCGACGTCTTCCGGCTCGTCGCGAAGTACCCGGGCCAGATCACCCGCGTGACGACCTGGGGCACGCACGACGGGATGAGCTGGATGAACGATTTCCGGTTCGCGGGCGGACGAACTACGCGACGCTGTTCAAGCGCGATTACACGCCGCACGAAGGTATTACGAGGCGATCAAGGCGCTGGAGCGATGCCGCAGACGCGGGGGATCGTGTCGGCAAAATAAGCTGCCGATAATCTTGGAGATTTTTCAATCCGCCTGACGTGGGCGGCCGTACTGCTGGATGACCGTATCGCGGTCGTGCTGTGAACAAGGCCGTCTCCGAGAGCGTGTCTCGGGACGGCGAAAAAACTCGTCTTTTCGGCGATGAACTCGCAATAAAACTTGTGCAACCGCGTCATTTGCACCATTTTTCATTGACAGAGTTACCGACGATTTAGATTAGTTAGGCGTTCCCCCACGATCACGCGTCGTAGTAGCCTGATCGCTCCGACCGAGTTGTCTGCGGAGGCAGCTCGGGGTCAAAGGGTTCCGTAGCAGTTGCTCTTGGCACATCTTTAGGCCAGTTCGTCAATCCTGCGATTGCCGCCGCTGGTCCGACGAGTTGACTGCATCGCGATTTCCGTCGGTTCGACGAAGCGCCTGAATATCGTCTGATCACTTCTGTTGAGGAGGCTCTCATGAGCAAGACTCGTACAACTGGCCGTCGCGCCGGTTTCACCCTCGTCGAACTGCTGGTCGTCATCGGCATCATCGCGTGCTGATCTCGATCCTGCTCCCCGCCCTGAACCGCGCCAGCCAGGCGGCGAACGCGACCAAGTGTGCCGCCAACCTGAAGACCATCGGTCAGGGCATGTTGCTGTACACCACGTTGAAACGAGGGTCGCTCCCCTTCGGTTACTGCAACGCGTATGTCAGCGGCGCAACGACACGTCGTGGTGCAGCTCACGTTGAACGCGATGGAGCCGAAGATCCCGCCGTACGTGGCGACGAAACACCATCGACCAGAACAATCTCTTCAGCAAGCGCTTCAACTCGAACCTTTCGAAGTCGGCGAAACGCCTTCCTCTGTCCTGAGGTTCCCGGCATCGCCTCGGACGCGAATGGCCGTCGGCGTGAGCCACTACATGTCGCACCGCGTATCCTCCCGGCCATTGGCGGCCAGACCGGTGAAGAAGGCGTCGCTGACCTTCGCAACAGTACGGTCCCAAGCGCACGGTGCTATAAGCTCGCTAAGATCAAGCGAGCGGGCGAGATCATCATGATCTTCGACGGCACCTGGTGAACCCCACGGCAACAACCGCACCACGGACGACCACGCCGCAGATTCTGTTCCCGACTTCTGGGGACCCTACAGCATCCCGGTCGCGCTCTGGCTCGACAACGGCTGCATCGGCGGCGGCGGCGGCTCGGGCACTGCCAACGGCGGCGGCAACGGCCTCCTGTACGAGCCGGGGACAGGATGGCGTGAGTGCCACCACCAACAGCAGAAGCCGGGCTACCCGCTTCAGCTCAACCCCCAAGTTGCGACCCCCGACGCCCGGACCACTTCATAAAGACAACGAGAACAACCGCAGCAACATCCGCTTCCGTTCACATGGCAACACGAAGTCAACGCCTGTGTTCGTCGACGGCACGTGGCCGACTTCAAGGTGCGAAGTGTTCAGCTCCCGGCTGACATGCTTACTTCAACATCCCCGCGGCGCGAACGGCATCCCCGGCGCTGTGCCTCGACCGTCGATCGCGGTAACATCTATGTGAACCGTCCGTAATCTGAGTGACGGCGAGCGGATCGCCGTCTCCGATCACGAATCAATCGATGCTGCCGGCACAGTTCTCTGTGCCGGCAGCATCTTTTTGGACGGCACCGCGAGCGATCGCCTCAGTCGCGAAGAGCGATGACGTGCTCCCTTGGTGGCCTTGCCGCCGCCTGGCGGATCTGAGCGAGACGTGCCCGATCAGCCGTCGCGCATCGAAGTGAACGCACGGAAAGGGCGTCCCTTGGCAAATCGCGCCGTCCTGATTCCGACTTCGATATCCAAGGATGCATGGTCCGGACGCCCGCACAATCGCGGAAAAGTTGCAAGAGCTGGAGAATTCATCGCAATAATTTCGGACGTCCGCGGCAATTTGCCCTGTTTTTCGTTGACCTGTTACAACTTGATTAGATTGCAATTGCGTTCCCGAATCGATCCGAGACTAACGCGTCGAGCGATCGATCTGAACCGGGCCGTCTGCGGAGGCAGCCTGGGTCAAGCGGGTTCCCGTCAGTTTTTGCTGTGTGCACATCGATCGGTCGAGTCCGGCAGTCCAAGCGGCTGGCCGCCGAAAGACCTCGGCGAGGCAAAACCTCGGTAACGCGTCGGAGCGTAGACACGTCTAATTTCGGACGGTCATTTCTGTTGAGGAGGCTTTCATGAGCAATGTCCGTCCGTCCGGCGTCGCGCCGGCTTTCACTCTCGTCGAACTGCTGGTCGTCATCGGCATCACGCGCTGCTGATCTCGATCCTGCTTCCCGCCCTGAACCGCGCTCGCCAAGCCGCGAACTCGGTCAAGTGCCAAGCCACTGAAGACGATCGGCCAAGCGATCCTTCTCTACGCGAACAACTACAAGGGCTCGCTGCCGATCGGTTATCAGGCGAACATACAACGGCACGAGCTCGACG
>JAQNDB010008326.1:0-10561 GCA_029204045.2 Tillandsia leiboldiana | reverse complement strand
GTTTCAACAAACGCTACGAATCTCCAAGGATCATCCTGAATCAAACATCATTGGAGATCCACAAGAAGGAGTTAGAACTCGAGGCAGTTGGTTTGGGATTCGCTTGCTACGTATCTTTAATCGAACCAAAGAACATAGATGAAGCTCTTCAGGATGACTACTGGATTAAAGCAATGCAGGAAGAGCTCCATCAATTTGATGCGAAACAAAGTCTGGGAATTAACGAAGCCTCCAAAGCAACATAATGTGATAGGTACCAAATGGATTTTCAAGAACAAGAAAAATGAGGATGGTACTATCATCAGGAACAAGGCACGATTAGATGCTCAAGGCTACTCTCAAGTAGAAGGTATAGACTTTGATGAAACATTCGCCCCTGTAGCTAGACTCGAGTCCATTCGTATACTATTTGCTATTGCTTGTCATTTTAAAATCAAATTATTTCAAATGGACGTTAAGAGCGCGTTTCTAAATGGGTTTTAAATGAGGAAGTTTATGTGGCTCAACCGAAGGTTTTGTAGACCATAAACAACCTAACCATGTGTTTCGTTTGAAAAAGGCTCTTTACGGTCTGAAACAAGCACCGCGAGCATGGTACGAAAGGCTGACAAAGCACCTTTTGGAGAAGGGCTATACTCGAGGGGGAGCTGACAGGACTCTCATTGTGAAGCATTATCAAAGCAATTTCATTGTAGCACAAATCTATGTCGATGACATTGTATTTGGCGCAACAAGAGATAATGATGCTTCTAAATTCGCAGAGACCATGGAAAGCGAATTCGAGATGTCCATGATGGGCGAATTGACTTATTTCCTTGGATTGCAAATTAAACAAAATGATGAAGGTATTCACTTGAGTCAATCCAAGTATGCGATGGAGTTGGTTAAAAAGTATGACTTAGAAAATTCGAAGGATTTTCCGACTCCAATGGGAACTAGCCACAAGGGACTTGGAAGTGATTCACAAAGTGAGAATGTAGACGAGAAACTGTATCGAAGTATGATTGGAAGTCTACTTTACCTCACGGCTAGTCGCCCGGATATATCCTTTAGTGTTGGGATCTGCGCGAGATATCAATCAGCACCAAAGGAGGTTCACCTGAAAGCGGTGAAAAGGATCATCCGGTACATCAAAGGATCAATTAATTTCGGAATTTGGTATCCTATGGGAACAAGTTTGGATATTGTTGGATACTCAGATGCCGATTGGGCAGGATCAGTGGATGATCGGAAAAGCACGAGTGGTGCATGCTTCTATCTTGGTCATTGCCTTGTTGCATGGCACAGTAAAAAGCAGAATTGCATAGCACTCTCGACTGCCGAAGCGGAATACATTTCAGCTGGAAGTTGTTCAACTCAACTCATTTGGATGAAAAGCGTATTGAGTGAATTCCGGATTTCAGCATCTTCGGTAACAATTCTTTGTGACAACACAAGTGCAGTTAACATTTCTAAAAACCCTGTGTTGCACTCTAGAACAAAACATATTGAACTTAGATATCATTTTCTTAGAGAGCTAGTTGAATCAAATACTCTTCAACTTTCATATATTTCAACTGAGGATCAATTAGCTAACATTTTAACAAAACCTTTGGATCAAAAACGTTTTATTCATTTGCGAAAAGCAATTGGAATGCTTTCCTTGAAATAAACTTCTTTTTGAAACCTTTGCTTAGGATAGGTTTTGTTTTTGTTTTGTTTTGTTCATTATCTATGTTGTACATAGGACATTAATTGAGCATAGATCATAATTGACTTTAATTGCATCTTTTCGCACATTTAGAAATTTATTATGCTTTTGCCATCATAATATTTCACTGTTGCAATGATCATTTATGTTAATTAAATCATCTTCTGAGTGATCAAAGTCAATTTCTCTCTCAATGATCTCTTGGTATAGTCATTATCTTATTTGACTGCTTAGTCGAGTATGAAATCGAGATCAATTTTTGGTTGAATACTTTATATCTTAAATAATTGATAGCCAATTGAGGGGGAGTCAAAGAAATGTAAAATGCTCAAAAGATGTGGAAAGAGTTACATCCCAATGAGGAGTGTGAAAACTACCACCACATTGAGGAAAGAGCTACCACCTCGGTCGTCCGAGTATTGTGTGCAGCTACCACATGTATACCAAGCATGGTTGTTCAATTTTTGATTAAGTAAAATGCATGTTGAAATACTTGACTCCGTCAAATTTCAAGGTTGGTATAAGGTGGATTTTTAAAGAAAGATGCTCAAAGAGCCACTCTCTTCAACAGATTGTCTAGATAAATTATCTACTATATTTGGGATTTCAAACATCTATTGATCTTTGTATTTCATTTTCTTTACTGAATTGATGATTTGATAAAGGCATTACTCATAAGATCAAGTTAGATGTAATTGAAGGTGTTCAACTTTAAGGGATTTAATTCTTGTAAATTCTCGTTTCATTTTTGGATATTATTGATAGATTTGGCATAATCTAATTCTTGTTGTATGAAACGATGATTCTTGTTTAAAGTTGATACACAATTGTGCTTACATACTTTTTCTGGTTTTTCTTGAATTTCTCTGAAATTTTTCTGAAGAAAAAGTTGGAGCCGATCCGGATCGGGCAAGGTGATCCGGATCCCGAACGCAGGCTTCTTCCTGCGGCTGGCCGATCCGGATCGAAATCTCGATCCGATCCGGATCACGGCTAGGGTTTTAATAAGAACAAGAGGGTTTTGATTTCTTTTACCTTAATCTTTTGTTCTCAAGTCTCTAGAGCCTCTCTCTCTAGAACGATTGCACCTTGAAGCTTTTCAAACTCAAGTTCTTCGAATACAAGTAAGTTTTATTGATCAAAATCTCGGTTTTTCACCGTTTTTCTTTTTCCTCCTCAAACGTGATGAATTTCTTGGATCCATTTCGTTTGTGGATGTTTTTTGATCAAATTTCTTTTGAAATAAGAACTCTGGGTAGATTAGTTTTGATTATATGCTGGGTTTTCTCCTGATTAACGGATTTTTAGGCTTCGATTTCTAAAAATTCGATTTTAGGGCATATAATGAGGATTTTCGAAAATCATGCAATTGATCTATTTTTAAAAGTCCTTTTGCAAAACTAATTTGATTCTTAGTCTCTCTACATGATTATGATTGTTTGGGTACTTTTTTTTTTCAAATCTTTGAAAATTAACAATTTATCATGTGCTCTTGAGTTATTGTTCACAGGATTTTAAATCTATTAAGCACTTGCACCAATGGCGTTCGCCTGGATAATCTTCCTTTTGGTAGCAATGGTAGGACCTAGTGGGTCTTCTATAAAAAGAGAACAAGATGACTCAAATCAAGAAGAGACAAAGAAAGTTTGTCAAAATGATTCAGAATCAGATGAAGAAGACTAGGAAGAGATTTGTGAACAAGCACAAAAAGCTATTGACAAAGAAGATAGGTTGTACTTGAAGAACAAGAAGCTGATGAAATCTTCCTCAACAACCAAGCAGTACACTAGGCGAAAGAATTCGAGGGGAACTGGAATTCAGATTGATAGACCCCTCACCAGAGCTCGCTCTCTCCCTAGAGAATCTCCATGGATTGAAGGTCAAGATGCACCGTCTGGTTCTATACTACATCCTTCAACGTCCTGGAGACACACAGCAAAAGCGAATGTAGGGTCCTCACTTCGACAAGAACAGCGAAGATCGTCTGCTGAACAAGACAGCGTGTCTACAAATCTCATACAGATTATTTCTGAGCAACATAAGATGAAAAGAAAGGTCTCCAGAATGTCAAAAATGCTTCAAGCGATTTTGAAGAAGTTGGATTGTACCAATCCCACTAGTTCGGATTCAGACTGAATTAACTTTCTTTCTAATCTTTTTGTGCAGGAGTTTCAATTTTTAGGACTTACTCTTAGTTCTAGTTCTTACATTTCGGAACAATTTTTGAAATTTTTTAACTCTCCTTCAATTTTTGGTAATTTTGGCTTTGTTTCTGACAAAAAGGGGGAGAGAGTTTAGAGAGAACTTGAACAATGATTGAACAATGATTGATGTGAATGTGTGAATATCAAGGTAAGTATCATTTCAACTTTGACTTTGGTGAAAGGTAAGTATCACAACTTTAGTTTTTATCTTGTGATTTGTTGCATGTTCATACTAACTATTCGACTAACTATTTTAACATGTTTTATTACTAACAAGTTGTTTGATTACTAACAAAGCAAAGTCATGACATTTGGAATTTTATTGCTTAGAAGATATGTCAATGTTTGATTGTGATCTTATTACATATCTGAATTACTCAATGTCATGGTGAGCATAAACTCTATCTCTGTTAGGTTTTGAATGCTAAATATTCTTGAGGTATCTAACGATCTCTTTTTGTCAAGAATGATTTCTTTGTGCAGAGAGTACAGATGTCTAAGTCTAGAGTCTGTTTTAGGAGTTTATCTCATGTTTTTAAATTTTTGGATCTCCATTGTAAATTTTTGTTGTATGGTGATAGCAACAAAAATATCTTTTTGAATTTTCTTTAGTGGATCTGTGTTTTGTCACGAAACCGCCAAAGGGGGAGATTGTTACGGAATTTGAGTTGGCGTAGTTTTGTGAAAGGTTCAAGTCTTGAAGATTGAAGGTGAAGAAAGTTGGATCATTTAACTCAATCTCAAGAAAGAAGAATTCAAAAGGATCAGGTATGTTTAACTAAAGATTATTGGTGATCCGAATACTTCTTGTAGTGTAGAAACACCTGGAAGAGTTTTTAACTGCATAAAAATCAAAAAACTGGTGTTCGGACATGTTCAGGATCCGGATCAGAGCCAGCGATCCGGATCCCGAAGGTTGTTGTTTCATACATCATTTCAATCCGGATCGCAGCATCTCACGATCCGGATCCCGAACGTTGAGTTTTCTGAAATGTATGAACGATCTGGATCAGGCATTCCGATCCGGATCCCGAACGTTTGTTTTCTGGAAACCGTCTTTATTGCTACTGCAATCCGGATCGCCGTCCGTAAAAATTCCAGAAATGTTAGGTTTTTGATTCTTATCTCCTTCCAAATGTTTCTAACCTATAAATAGACCCTATGACTCTTTTTCTAGGGTTAATCCAAATAAGGCCGGAAAGGAAAATAGCCGTCATTTTCATATATCATTTCATACGGCCTAAGATCCACATATAGAGAAGAAAGGAAATCACTAGAGAATACTCTATGTTTCTTCATCTATATTGATTAGTTTGATTCTAGGTTTTCATACTCACATCTTGAGTTCAATCAAACTAATGAATACTTAGATGGTATTTTCGATCTATCTTTGATCTAAGTATTCGGCGGATCATCACCACCCAAAAAACAACGATTTCCCCAAAATCGGCGCGTGGATTCGCGTGTCCTTGTGGATTCAAGGTTCAACCGCTCTCGTGGATTCGGAGCGAGGCACGTTCGTGGATTCGAAGGGTGCTATTGGGTGCAGACCGTGGATTCGGTCGGACGTCGTGGATTCGACGTTGGACGCCGTGGATTCGGCGTTGGGCGCAGATCGTGGATTCGAGAAGCGTCGCGGAGCGATCGGAGAAGATCCTCTAGGAGCGTATGGAAAAGGTTGAGTCGTAAGTGTGTACGGTAAATCACCTTGTACGTGTTTTAATTCTAGTGGATTTCTGCCGTGTTATCGGTCCCGTGGTTTTTTACTCCGGTGATGGAGTTTTCCACGTAAAAATCTTGCGTGTTATTTTTATTTCCGCATTGGGTTTTTATCGCAACGATTTTTGAGTGTTTATACGTTTACACCTATTCACCCCACTCTAGGTGTTTTTTCCCCTATTTAGATCTACATTACATATAACCCAACATCAATGAAACAGAGGAAGGGATGGGAAAACAGAGGAAAGAGAGGAAGAGAGAAAAGAAGGAAAGGAGAAGTTTTGGATGGGTGAGGTGATGGTGGACCTCCTGCTAGTTGCCGGTTGGAGGCCGAGCGGAGCGCGCGCGAGGAGCTTCAAAGTGGTACGTTGCAGTTTTTTTGAGAGAGAGAGAGAGTGAGAAGCTTGGTCGAGTTCTTTTTGGCTTTTGGGATTTTGGAAGCTTGGGTTTTGTGGAGGACTGTTTGTCCACGGCCGGGAGCCGCGCGGGCGCGCAAGGGCGCTGTGCGCGGCCGGTGTTGGTGCTGCGCGGGCGGCCCATGGGCGTCCCGCGCAGCAGGCTTTGAGTCGCTGCGCAGCGAGCGCCGCGGAGCGGGCACCGCGCTGCGGGGCGCTGCGCGGCGCCCGCTGCGCAGCAGGGTCGCTGCGCGGCGCCCGCTGCGCAGCAGGGTCGCTGCGCAGCGGGCACCGCGCTGCTGGGCGCTGCGCGGCGCCCGCTGCGCAGCAGGGTCGCTGCGCAGCGGGCGCCGCGCAGCCGCGGGCGCTGCGAGCACGCGCTGCGCGTGAGCGTAGCGGGCCAGGGCACGCGCGGCAGGCCCAGGCGCCGCGCGGCCGGCGACAGCAGCGCGCCGCTGGCGCGGCTGTAGCATGCGAACGGCATGCGAGCTGGGGCGGTGCCGGTGGGCTGTGGGCGCGCACGCCGAGACTGTGGTTGCCCGGGTGTCGCGGGATCGTTGTGAGTCGGGTTTTGACGGAGTTCTTGGTTTTTTTCTCTCTTTTTCTCTCAGGCAGCGGTCGGCTGAGGCGGTTTTCGGCACGGTGCCGTGCGGAGTCCAGGGCGAGTGCGCGGATTTCCCCAGAGTGAGGGCTTTGAGTGTGTGCTGTGGTTTTGTGGGTATAATAGAGGATGTATTTGTGTGTTTGTTGTGTTGCTGCTGTAAGTGTTGGTGTGTGCTGTGAGGGTGTGGCAGATGTTGTGGCTACCTGTAGAGTGTGGGTGTGTCACGCCCCGGGGGATTAATTTAGCGGAAACGGATTACAAAAGGGTATGTATTTTTTTTTGAAAACCTTCTTCCCCGGCGCGTACCCAGATCCGCCGCATATACAGGATCACTCTACAAACGGACAGAGTCTCCCCTGTATATGCGCGGCGTCGCGGTTTGTACAATGTTCAATAACGAGTAAACATTCAATCACAACAAACCAAACGTATAACCATTCACAAGGTGCAGAATAAACTAACGGCCGATTAGTTTGAAAGGATAAAACCCACAATTGTTGAAACGGCGCCCACCCGACACCCATATTTTGAAAACCCTTTTTCGAAAGCAACATAAACTCAGGGGTTTGAAAACAGTGCCCACACGACACTTAGGTTTTGAAATCCATTTTCGCAAACCATAAATCCACAAGGTTTTGAAAACGGTGCCCACACGACACCCGAATTTTGAAATAGTAGTTTTCGCAATCTGTTCTTTTATTTGCTATTTTATTTTCCAAAGCGGCCCACAGAGATGTAAAGAAAACTAAACAATTTAGTTGTCACCGTACCGACATCCACACCGACCCCACGAGGGTATCGAGAACCATCCACAGTCTACAAATAATAAATGGAATGCGAAAGTAAGAGTAAAATACTGTTCCGGTCTCCTGAGACCCAACGCCTCTAGCCGTGGCCTCGCCGTCGCCTAACTCTCCCCCCCCTGTAGGACCCTGTCGCAAAGTGGGAAGTCAGCGACTAGTCATAAAAGATAATAATAAAGCAGGTAAAGAAAACGTCCAACCGTAGTCTATCCGGAGCAACCACCCCTCCCCGCAAGGGAAAAGTAGAATCAAACACCTGTAAACCTGCAATACCCGATCCCGTCGGACAACTAAACCGACGAATCGCACCGCGCCCAAGTCGGACAACTAAACCGAATGGGTCGCACCGCTCCCACGTCGGACAACTAAACCGACGGGTCGCACCGCTCCCACGTCGGACAACTAAACCGACGGGTCGCACCGCTCACACCTTGGCGCATACATGCCCCACAACTAAGAGGCCCCACGCCGTCCTGTGGGTATACACGGGTCATGGACCACTTTTCCGGAAAAGCACACCCTTTGCGGTGGCCAAACCGCGGGTGCGCGTGTTGCAGCCGAGCATAGTAACCGCGAACCATATATATATATATATCAATGTATGAACCGTATGAAATAACATAAACATATCCGTGCATGAGAACTATATGAAACAGTATATATATAATCACAGCATACTCCTATACGTGCATGAGAACTATATGAAACAGTATATATATAATCACAGCATACTCCTATACGTGCATGAGAACTATATGAAACAGTATATATATAATCACAGCATACTCCCATACGTGCATGAGAACTATATGAAACAGTATATATATAATCACAGCATACTCCCATACGTGCATGAGAGCGACATGAACCAATATGTATGTCTAATCACGGGCACCGTAAAGCCATGAGGAATAAATGATGCCTCCCTACCAGGTTTAACCCAAGTACACTTATGGATGACCCCGTCCACCATGATAGAATTAAATGTTAAGACTTAAGAGTAAAAACCCACCTTTACGAGCGATGAACAATGCGCTAACCCCCGTGTCCCGGTGCGCTCCCCAAAACTGCAAAAAGATCCACCGGGAAGAAGTCAGCGACTACCCAACGTAAAACAAGGAACAAGAACAGATACTCGGGTCCCGTCGTGGAACGGGCTCCCGGGTTCGACGGCGGCGGCGGCGGCCGAGTCGGAAACCCGAGGCGGCGGCGACCGTGCTGCCGCGGTGGCCGCACGCGTATCAGGCTCCGTGCGGTGTGTTGCCCGCACGGCTCCCTGACCGCGGCGGCGCCCAGGTCCAGCACGGGCGCCCAGCCCGCACGCACGGGCTGCCCTGCGCGGCGCCCAGCCCGCACGCACGGGCGGCCCCCGCGCGGCGCCCAGGCTCCGCGCGGGCGCCCAGCCCGCACGCACGGGCGACCCCGCGCGGCGCCCAGGCCCGCGCGGGTGCCAGACCCGTACGCACGGATGACCCCGCGCGGCGCCCGGGCCCGCGCGGGTGCCAGACCCGCACGCCCGGTGCCCTAGCCCTGCGCGCAAGGGTGCCTCGCGACGGCGGTGGTGCGGCCGGCCGGGGTGAACCGTCTTCCCCCCCCCCCCTTCCCGTGCGACGATCCGGAAGAAAACCCTAGCTAAAAAGATAATAAAAACTCACCGAACCAAAGCGCCTCCGACTCGCCGATGAAGAGGGAGGGAGAGACGAGGATTATCCCGTTCTTGCGTGCCCGGTTCCGGAGGTGTGCGGTGTTCTTCCCGTTCCTCGATTGCTCCGCCGCGGTGCCTCGCGCCGATCGGTGGGAAGAGGAGGGTTTGGGTGAGAGGAACGTAGGAAAACTCCAAAACTAAACCCAACACATACGTATTAATATTAGCCGCCTCCGTACACGGGAACTTAACCCTAAGTCCCAAAATACAAATCAATCTCGGCGAAGTGAGTTTGGGTGCGAACCTGGGTCCGGTCCGCCTCGAAGAACGTGTAAGTCGCCTGAACTGCTGCCAACTTCCGGAATTTATTCTGGGAGATTCCGGGGTCAGAATCCAGATCCGATCGCGCCGCCGAAATCCATTTCGCGAGCTTTATTGTCTAAAAATACCCGCGAGCCCCGACAGTCTGCCCAGAGATAAAGAAAAATAATTCACCCCCGGACCCCTTAGTCGAAAAGTGGATTTACAAGAATTTTAAAGAAAGTCTAGAAAGGCAAATAAAGCCGCGGTTATTACACCACTCACCTCTAAAAACGAGTTTCGTCTCGAAACTCAAACCCGGGTGGTGGTGAAGAGGTCGGGGTAGCACTCCCTCATCTTAGATTCCAGCTCCCATGTTGCTTCTCGTTCTTCCTGGTTGCTCCAGAGCACCTTCACGTAGGGATGACTCGGTTCCGCAGTGCTTTGCTTTCCCTTGCTAGGATACGCGCGGGGGTTTCCTCGAGCTTAGATCCTCCTTGAGCTCGAATGTGGAGACGTCCAACACGTGTGACGGTCGGATAGGTATTTCCGGAGCATGGACACGTGGAAGACGTTGTGGACCCGGTCGAGGTTAGGGGGTAGGGCAAGGCGGTACGCCACCGGGCCTATGCGCTCCAAGATCTCAAAAGGCCTCACAAACGTGGGCTCAACTTGCCCTTCAGCCCGAGAACGCCTGATCCCTTTGGATGGCGAGACTCGTAAGACACGTGTTTCCCCACTTGAAATTCCAAATCGCGGGCGCCGTCGGTCTGCGTAGCTCTTCTGTCGGCTTTGGGCGGTCCGCAACGGCCGCCTGATGAGGCGCACCTTCTCCTCAGTCTCTTCCACAAGTCGGGTCCCAGGAATTTCCGTTTCCCTAAGTCGTCCCAACAGTCGGGATCGGCAGCGTCGCCCTACAAAGCTTCGTAGGGTGCCATCTGGATGCTGGCCTGGTAGCTATTGTTTAGGCGAATTCACGAGGGGGTAGGTAGCGCGCCCAACCGACTTCCCAGTCAAGTACACAGGCGCGCAGAAAGGTTACGGGAGGGTCTGATTACTCGCTCCGACTGTCCGTCCGTCTGAGGTGCGAACGCTCGCACCTCTTCCGACCGTGTAAGAACGCCAGGTCCCAGGGCTTACTGAGACTTTGCAAAAATTCGAGAGAAGGGTGTCATATCCAGGTGATCGATGCCGGCACTCT
>JAQNDB010008325.1:0-10561 GCA_029204045.2 Tillandsia leiboldiana | reverse complement strand
TAGCAGCTCCTCGGCGTGGAATTGGAACGATGGGATGCGGATTCGGTGACCAAAATGGAGGTGAAGTCGATCCAAGTCTGTTCTTCTTCCAGAGGAGGAGGAGGATGAGGGAGAAAGAAGACCCCGAGATGGAGACGGACGACTCGCGGACCATCAGTGTGGACTTGAACGAGTTGAGGGCGTACATCCGAGGAGGAGGGCCAAGCGCTGGACGAGGAGAACGATGAAGTGTTGCTCTTCACTCGCACATTTCAATGCCTTCCTGTCCGAGGAGATTCGTCACCCCACGTTCAGTTTACAGGATCTGTTCTTACGCATTTGATAAGGCGCAATCAGAGCGGTGTCTCCTGAAGGCAAGTAAGAAGGAGAAAAAGACCTCGGAAAACAGGAAAGAACGGTCCAAACAAGAGTTCGTAAATTGGTTTGTTTTATTTTGATACGCAGTCTAAGGATCTTTTCCTTTCAGCACGGATTCGTGAATAAGGCTGAGAAGGAGAAGCAAAAGGACAAGGAGAAGGAGAACGATCCACGAAGGTGTGTCAATATTGCCAAAAGAAATTTAAGCGCCGCCAAGACCCTCGCTTCCACATAAATCAGCACACCGGGGAGCGTCCCCTACAAAATGCGTCTCCTGTCCGAAGGCGTTGCCAGCTCCGGCAACTGTTTAACGCATCGCAAGAGGATGCATCCGGAACTGTTTCAGAATAAGAAGAAATAAAATAAATAAAGCGCCAAAAGTTTTTGAATTTCAGTTTTAGACACGAATGACCTTCAGAGCTACACCATTTCCAAACTAGTAAATAAAAAAATGTGTGGAGTTATCATCTAGTGATTAAACGCGATATTTCTGTACAAATCGACGTAGGGTCAATTTGAGTGATTCAAGACGTGGACAGTGCGATCCCCACCGTTGTGTGTTTCATACATTATGAAAACCTAATCAGGAACCGGGGGAATTTCCAAAATGTGAAATCATAGAAAACTCCTGATTCTGTCATGACAGTATTTAATACAGGAGGGACAAGTATTAAGCTAGGGGTAGCTTTCCGTGTCCATAGCAGCGGAAACTGTTATCGGCAGGCAGTGAATGAATCTACTACCCAGAGAATCACCAAGTCGCACAGTCAATCTCATCTTCAACCGTACACCGAAGCAGTTGTAAATTCGCGAATCGCGCGACACACATTAAGTTTAAAATCGGCGGCCAAGTTCACAGAGGTCAACGGGTCGACAGCACTCGTCGTCCTGCTTTTAATCAGCCCGCGTTCGTAGATACACGCGAATCGAGAACTGAGTGGCGGCAGTGAAAGTGAATGAAACCGAAATCATCCATAGTGTCCTCTGGAATCGATACTGAACTGATTCATTTCTCCAGTTATTGCGAAATCGCATCGAGATTGACTTTATCCGTATCAGATCCTGCTTCTCCTGCTTAAGTCCAATAATTCGCCGTCATCGCCCTGTAGCTGATAAATACCTCGCCTATCAACACCTTTATCTTGCGAGCGTCTTCTCGGCCGGCCATGGAGTGTGAAAGTGGAGACCTGTTCACGACGACAACGACGACGACGGTCGACCTCGGACACCGACCAGCAGTGGCAGCGCCAGCCGGAGGTCGTCGTCAAGAACCCGATTGCAGTAACGGCCGTTCGCTGGCCAACAATTGCGGGAACCGCCGTTTGCAACCAGAATGAGGGTCGGTTCAACAACCCCGGCTCACAGGTAATTTGTAGGGATAATATGTCACAGCTGGTCAACGTCGGAATGTGTGTCTCGCCTTATCTGCCATCAGTCTCACCCACGATCTGCTCCATTGCGATTGATAATTCCAGTTGAGCTCTGGAGATGGAATTATTAATGTTGTTCGGCGAATGGAGGAATCGTTCAGTGCCTTATGGCCGCGCTTTTTGATATCGCCAAGATTGATTCAGTAAATTACTGATTCTGTTGGACAGAACTTCGGATTGTTGGGTTTCACTTTGGCGACAAAGAGGAGGAATAAAGAAAATGTTATGCGATTAAGTTGTAAATTTGGGCCGGCGACGTCATTACTGTTGACTTTCTCTCATTCTTGCGGTTTATTCGGCCTTTGTCACGTGCGGAAGAGGCGATCTAAAAATAGGCACTTTAAAGTTCTAATCTATAATCAGATCTCGGAGTACTCTATAGCCAGCTTATTTCTACGTAATTAATTGGGGACGCGATTCGGTTCTTCGGGTCATTGAATAACTCCCTCCTTCCTACTCCTGAAGCACACTTTCATTTTCTAAGCAAACCGTTCCGGTGGGCATACTACGATTCTGCATTCATTCAATCAATTCCATTTTCATTGATCAAAAGTAGGCTTCGATTTATTATTGTGATATTGAACTGATAGTAAATTGTAAATTGCATTGAATTGTGAATGGCTCTTCGATTGGCGAATGAAAAGTAATATGTTTGCTGGGGTATATTGTAAATATTACATATTTAGGTCGGGTAGGATAGTAGTACTCTCTGATGGTTACAAAAAAAATAGCAAACAAATCGATTTATTTATGCAACGTTGATAAGAAATAGTAGAATTGCATTCTGAGTTTACACACTGTGCGGGATATTTTCATTTTTAATAGGTAAGGGAAATGATTCCCATCTGATATTGTCGATAAATGGCTATTATATTATTTACCGACACGGAGACAACAACTCCTCGTGCCATTTGTTTGACCGACTTAAAATCTTCTGCCTTATTCTGCTAAGGAGGCCTATCCTATCAATTATAAAGGATAGTGGATGTTAGATATGAATATTTAGACAGTTTGTAGTCCCTAGAAAATTAAAAATACGAAATTATCGACGATCGGAATTATCGGAAGATAAGAATTGTCTGGCCCTACGTTCGAACGTCTTAAAAAAGCCTCATCCGTCCTCCAATCCTAAAGACATGTCTATGACAGAGAAGAGAAGCCATTTATTGCTCAATTTGCCAAATATTCAGCTGCCAATCTCATTATTTCCTACTTTTATTTAATTTTTGTATATACAATTATTACAAATTATAAGTTCAATTTCTGCCAAAATTTAATACATTGTGATTGTGTTTCCCAAAATAGTCTTTCTTATCTTATAATGTCTGGACCCGTCTGTCCAATGGATCCAAAGTCCCTCAGTAATATTGGAACTGATTAATTATCCAATATAAAATGGGAATAACAATCCCTTTTGAGATTGCAAATTTCCTCTGATTTAACGAGGGAATTCCTAGTGTTAAACGGCCAGATTTTACGGTAAACGTGCCTGGAATCCATTTCTATGTGACATTGCCATTAAGAATTAATTTCTATTAATAATTGACCTGATAAAGGAAGAACTTTATAATTATTTCCCCCTCTAACTATTCAAAAATCTCACTCCATCCTCCCCCTTCCGTTGCAGATCTCTACCAGATCACCATGGCGTATGCCTACTGGAAGTCGGGCAAGACGGACGACCAGAGCGTCTTCGACCTGTTCTTCCGCAACAACCCCTTCCACGGCGAGTTCACCATTTTCGCGGGGGCTGAGCGAGTGCCTCAAATTCATCCGCAACTTTCGCTACACCGACGACGGTAAGGCCGATCTGAATAATTAATCAATTCCCTCCGACCTCTTTCAATAATTCACCCACTAATAAACCACCTCCCCCACAGACATCGATTACCTGCGTGAAACGCTGCCGGAAGGCATCGAGGAGGCCTTCTTCGATTTCCTGCGCGAGCTCACCCGAAGGATGTCACGCTGCACGCGATAGAGGAGGGCTCGGTGGTGTTTCCCGCGTGCCCCTCATCAAAGTCGAGGGGCCGCTGATCATCGTCCAGCTGCTGGAGACGACGCTCCTCACGCTCGTCAATTATGCCTCCCTGATGGCGACAAATGCCGCCGCGCTACCGGATGGTCGCCGGCAAGCACATCAAGCTCCTCGAGTTCGGGCTGAGGCGCGCCCAAGGACCGGATGGCGGGCTGTCCGCCTCCAAGTACTCATATGTTGGTGAGTTACTCAAAATTCGATGGACTAACTGTACAGGCTCAAGTTGAAGGTCGCTCGGGACTCGCCTGTCCTTCTCTTCGTCGATAAATCGATCGAGGTGTCGATAATCATAGTAATAGTGGCCTGACCTAGTCCCTGTCGCCGGTAATTTGATGCCACGACGATGTTGATGTCGATGGGACGACAAGTGGATCGCGATTGGGGGAAATGGAATATTTGGCATTGAATTTCCCCAATTCGATGGATTTTGTGTCGAAAATGAAGTTCCATGGCTCACCGAGAGAGAGTCGTCCAATGAGGGAATAATAAGCCTGGCACGGGCTCCATTCACCATTCCCTGGCCTCCGCCTACCACCCGATCGATGGGCGATTCGGAAGGAGAAAATTTAACGACTGATCGATTTGCCGTGGAACTCGTAACTCGGGGAGACTCAATCGAGTGTTTATGGAACGGAATGGCCGGAATGGTATAGGCCTGTGGTTTAGATCAATCACTGTCCTGATGGGGGAATATCCCTTCGTACAGTAGAACCCCGATTATGTTGGTTAGTTGATAATCAAAATCATTGAAGGGTCTTCTTTTAACAATTGAGAATTTAATTCATCCGGAGGTATTTGTAAGGTTAGAGGGATATATACTAATTACTAACTAAAGCTAAGTGAGAGTCTCAGGTGGCGAATTATGGTAGAATAGGGTATAATATAGTGATCCTCGCTTAAATAATTGAGAAAGATCCGGCCTGCTGGGACTTAAATTATTTCGGAGAGAACAAAATAACTCATAAATAGAGACGGACAAAGGAGGCCCTTGATTCTCTCATTCTTGAACTGAACCTTTCATGACTGTTAAGAATTTATTTGCCATTTTAATCACATCAACCCCGATGATTGCAGAATATAATGTATGAAATCTATTTGCAAATTGTATTCAGATTTATTTGTCGAGTCATCAGACGAGATTTATGATAAATGTTATCTGCTCGTTACTTTATTATCTTATCAGTGAATAGCCGCTTTGAGGGCGTCCTCTGTAGTAAATTCCAAATGGATTACAATTAGCCATTCGTTCCCTATCTTGCTGAGATGACTATCAATTATTATCACCCACGGACCAGGGAGATATGAGACATTGGCAAAAGTCAACAAGCAAAATCCTGGCAAACTCGTCCTTGGGCAAGTTAATAAATACTTCTTCATCGGCCGAAATAACTGAATTAAATTCCACCCAACTGACAGAATGTTGCAACAAAGTTATTAGGCTGCTGGCAATCGTGTGCCATTTGCTAATAAATCGGCGATTATGAGAGTCGCGCGCGCGGACTCACGTGGCACCGAATTTCCATCGTTTATTGCGGAAATAATTGAACAACGAGCACCACCTCCGCCGACCACTAAATCCTTTAAGGGCGGCGGCTGTGGGCAGGCAAGGGGAAGAGGTGGCAATCAGGGAAAGGAAGCAACTAGGACAGGTTTTATAGAGCCGCTTGCCGCCGCCGCGCCGGCACCATTTAAATGCACGAAGAAGAAGGTGAATTTATGAACAAGTCGGTGCAATGAAGCACCAGGTACGGGACTCGTGGGCGCAAATTAAAGCCCGAGAATGAAAGATAGTCGTCGTGCGGTTCTCCGATTGTTATTTATTCAACATGCCGACTTTCGGGCAGGAATTTCCCAGGCGGTGGTGACTATTCCACTTCATTCTTCGCCCATCCGGATCATCGTCAAGTTCACCTGGCCTAGAGAGACCGAGAGCCTGATCGTGGGGGAATTCTAACAGTTGCGAATAATGGCGATAAATGACGATATGTGGGAATGACTTGTATATTTTAATCATTTTCCTCCTCCTTCGATGGCGATACATCGTCGCTTATGGAAATAGATTCTGGGTGCGAATCTGCCGCGTGCAATTGGCAGGCGGCAATTGGCAGGCGGCGAGAACGAATAAATCGGCGGCTGATGGCTGGGCGTTCGTAAAAATGTATGTATGGATATGATTTAATTTTCAAGTGGCTTTGATGGCACATCGAACGTGCTGGCGGGCAAATTGTTTGACATTCCTGTCAAGGGCACCCACGCTCACGCTTACATCACGTCGTTTACCGGCTTCGGGAGCTCAAGCGAAGGACACGCAGCACAAAACAACCGGTAAGTGGCGGCGGCGCGAAAGTGTTGTTGCGGATCAATTGGCAGTCAAGATCAAGGAGAAGTTGGCGATTTGTGGCAGTTTATTTATGGGGCTCGTATTTTGTCAGGATTGTCGGGGGATATTTTGAGCTGTCGATTGGCCATCGCAAGGAATTGTCGCAGGTGCTGGAGATCTCGACGGATGAGTCGAGCGAGGCGAACTGGCCGCCATGGTGTCCTTCGCGATAGCCTTTCCGGACGGATTTATGGCCCTTGTCGACACGTACGATGTTAAGAGGTATTTTCCGATTTTAGGCACTCCTCTCTCGGATTTCGTCTTCCCGAACTGGTAGAAGATGCTATCGCATTGCGGCCGAACGATTCTAATTGAACTGAATGCAGGAGCATTCACCAAAATTACCAACTGGGCGTCTTCTTTTACTCGTAGCCGTTTTGTTGAACCTTTGTCTGCGTGTTTCATTGATTGGTCGTATTGCGTATTTGAGCAGGCATCTTGTATGATAAGCTAGATGGACCAGAGCAGTAACTGTTGTGCGTGTGAAGATCATTGTAAATTTCCTTCTCCCATCTGGTAACTTTAAATTAGCCGTGATTAATTGAAGCTAAATTGAGAAGAGAGATTCTTGATAATTGACTGTCATGGTAGTTGATTTGCTTACCCGCCCAACGATCATCCCTCTCTGGCCGTCTTTATGCCATTTTGTGCTGCGTTTGTTGTGATAATTATTTTGAAACTCTTTTCCGTTCATTCCTCTTTTGTAGTAGTGCCTCCTCGCGACAAGAACAAACCGAGTCCGTTTTAATTGCTAATTGTACGACAACGCGGACGACGCGACAAACGGTGGCCGCCAGGGGGCGAAGACCACCAACGGTGGCCAGGTGAATCGAAACGGTGGCTTAGCGAGTAACGGTAGTAATTGGGACGCATTGACGACAATAATAACGACGACGCGATGCCTGATTGGAATAATGCGAATGGAAGCGATGTGATTAACCGAAGGATGCTCAAGTCCCCGGCAGGTGCCGAAGAAAAAGAGTAGGCCCTCGCTGGCTCCTGCCGCTGTGAGCGTGGCCACAGGTCTGTATCATTCAGTGTTATTGCGGACTGGGGCCGTATGCCCTCTCGAGTGTCGGGAAGTCATACAGGTAAATATGAAATGCAAATCGGCCGTCCATTTTAATTTGCCATGCGGTGACCTAATAATGATTTTATTTACTCGAAGAGGAAGATAGCGGTCTTGTGTGTCATCTCTGTGACTGTCCAGTAGTCTGACCCTAATCTGTGGTGATCTGAAGTAATTGAATTTTGATTGCATCTGGAAATTGGGAAGGAAATGAATTCTACCTCTCTGCCATCCTCGGGGAACTTATGACGGTTTAATTGGGGTTGGATTTTGTTGCAGGAGTCGACACACTGGCCGGGCTTAATTCCTATAAGAGTTGCAATGCAAATCATTTATCATTCTGGGATCCTACGAAGGATAATAATTCGCACACGATCCTTTAAATTGCACTTCATTGAGGATGAGGACAATGACAAGAATAAATTTGATTCCAAATTGTTCAAAACTTTCCGATCAAGGGATCTGCTTCTTCAGAGTCTTCCTGGTTGATCATTAGCACGACATTTTTTGTTAATTAATTGGCCTATTGAAATACTACGACTGCCCAAAATGACTTCCCGATACGAGACAGAGCGAGGTAAGAACTGAAGAACTGAAATTTATTGCAAAAATCCCCTACAGACTAATTGAAAGTTTTTAGATTGCAAGACGTACGATTCCCGATTCCCCGATTTATTACAATTTATAATACAACCAGATAACTTCATCCGAAGAGCGACCACATTGGAATGGCTTTAAGTTGTCCTAGGAGAATTGTAGTTTTCCGTGCTGTGCCCGTTCTTGCATCTCTGTGTGTTGTAGGAAATGTACCTTGTTGACGTAGACCAGAACGTAGTCATTTGATTGTAATTTGCACGACCTAATTAGATTTTTACTAACAACGAATTGAATTTTTAGCGGAAACCCCCAAGCCCTCTCAGCCCACCTCTAACTGTTCTTCCTCTCTTCTCCTTCCAGAAGTGGGCTGTTGAACTTCTGTGCCGTAGCTTTGGCTCTGAACGACATGGGCTATCGCGCGCAACTGGCATTCGCATCGATTCGGGCGATCTGGCGTACTTATCCTGCTTGGCGAGGACACGTTTTGAGCGAGTGGCCGTCCGATTCGGTATTCCCTGGTTCAACAATCTCACCTTGTGGCATCGAATGACATCAACGAGGACACGATCATCAGCCTGAACGAACAGGGCCATAAGATCACTGTTTTGGGATTGGTAAGATAAACACTAATCATGATAGTGAATCTATTTATTCATTTCTGCCTTTTCCAGGAACTCACTTTGGTCACCTGCCAGCGCCAACCGGCGTTGGGCTGTGTCTACAAACTGGTGGAGATTATCGGCAGGCGCGCATCAAGCTGAGCCAGGACGTGGAGAAGGTCACGATGCCCGCAACAGAACGCATTCCGATTGTATGGCGCCGATGGCCACGCTCTGATCGACTTGATGCAGAAGGGCGACGAGGCCGCCGCCAGAGCTGGGCCAGAAGGTGCTGTGCCGCCATCCGTTCCAGGAGTCGAAGCGCGCCTATGTGATCCGACGCGGTCGAGAGTCTCTACAAGATCTCTGGCAGGACGGCGAAATCTGCCAGCCCTTGCCCACGCTGACGCAGATCAGGGAGCGCGTGCAGGCTCCCTGAAGACCGTTCGCACCGACCAACAAGCGCACCTTGAATCCCACGCCCTACAAGGTGGCCGTCAGTGATAATCTGTACAACTTTATTCACGATTTGTGGCTCCAAAATGCACCGATTGGCGAGCTCTCATGATAAATTGCTCCCGGCATGGATCGATGGGGATTTTTGATGATTGGATGAGGAGGAGGTGGTGATAATATTGTGCGTGGTGCGGGAGGGATGGGGTTTGTTGAACTTGAACTAAAAGCGATTGAATGGCTTGGAATGTAAAAGAGATCCTTCTAAAAGGTGCCTTGTCTATCCGATAGGGATACAGATAATTTATATGGTTTTTTGTTGTTTCGGTGGACCTGCTTAGTCCCTCTTCTAAGCGTACATATTTACCTTGGTAGATTACTCCAAGCAATATGTAGTCGGTGTATTAGGTTACCCAAAGTGAGGAGTGTCGATCAACAATGCATGTATTTTATTTATAAGTGGGTGGAGGAGGAGGGCTATATTTGTCTGTATTAGGATAGACACAAAACGTATCTAAATATATTCAAGTAGGCAAGTTGAGATGATAAAATAGCTTAAAGGGGCTACTAAGGGAAGAATCCCTTGCTAATCCCCGAAAAACACCGCTTAACTTGTAATCCGAGACGGAAATGGGGATATCGAAAGCATAATTGTCGTACAAGGATATGCTCTATAATATATATTTGTTATCACACTGTAACTCACGCGTACCAAATCCATAGGATTTAATAAATGTTGGTTTGGGTCTCAAATCTGTTCAGCATATTAATTCGAGGGCAAGATGACTTAAAGGACCCCTTCTATATAGCCTTTTAAGGATAAAACCCCTTGCGTTTGATTATCCTCCGTTGATATCGGTCCGAGTGAATGATTTTGTCTTAATCGATTCCGGACGATCGATTCTTGGTGGTCTCCAAGGTCCTCTAAATCCCTTTACGTGTGTTGAAACAGAGGGGTTTTTAAAATTTAAGCCGCCATATTTCAAGTAAAAATGATCAACATATTGTAAACTCAAAGTAAAAAATGGCCAACCTGTTGTAACTGAAATTGACAATCAATTGTCAAAATTTGACAGCGTCTTCCGCCATCGTCGCTTAGTTATTTTCTATCGTTCTGTGTGGTTATTCCTTACCAATTTATGCTTTGAGTACAGGAAGTGATCCACAAGTCTCCAACTATCCCTGGACACCTAAAATCCTAAATCAGACTTATAATAGCTGAGTTAAACCGGTAAGTTCCTTTTCACTTATTTTTCCTACGGTTCTTCATTTTCCTGATAATTTTCTAGATTAGAACTATAGCAGAGACCCAGAGCTATCCCTGGCCACCCCAAATCTCGTAATCGAACGTGAATTAGCAGAGAAAAAGGTACGAAAACACTTTTGTGTGCCGGAGGAGGGGAGTTTGCGCAACTCTTGCCTTTTATCGAAGCCGGTATTTCCAGAATTATCAGCAGGCTAGGCGATAAGCTATCGGGTTATGGCTTATTATGCTGTTTCTTTAAGGGTCTTTGAGTGGGAAACGGGATGGGCCGTGGTAGTTTAAGATGTTTTGCAGTTATGGCAATCCCATATGACGTCACCTATTCCTGATCTGTCCCGGCTGATCGTGGGATTGGGCTGCTGTGGAGTCCCCTA
>JAQNDB010008324.1:0-10569 GCA_029204045.2 Tillandsia leiboldiana | reverse complement strand
GGATAATGTAACAAGTATGGGGCTAGTGAGGCTACTGTACTGACTCTGTCACTAGGAGTATGATGCTGATTAACTGACTTCAGGCATATGTCCTGTAGGAGAGATCCTTGACTATTGGAAGTTGAATGGGTGGGGGATGACTCGTACTGTCCAAAAGACCGTGTTTAACAAACGATTGCAAGTGGATCGATTAACCTTCACCAGTTGAGACAAAACTCAGCTCTGGCTACCTGCTTCCCACACTCCTATTGTTTTGCAATCTGAATATCACTGGATTACCCTATACAGGCACCAGCAATAAAACTCAGTTAAACTCCTAGCCAAATACTCAATTAAAGTACTTGCTATTATGACCCCCCTTATGCAGCTACAGCCTATGTGCGGATATTTAAGTCAATAACAGTTTCCACTACATCACAGTTCTTGAGTGAGTCCTAATAGTGATTGGGGAATGGATGTGATTTGTCTGATAAACAAAAAGTTGAACTTTACAAGAAACTTCCTTTTTCAACTTATTTTATTAATATTGCCACCTCATCTTTTATAAGTTAAGATGGGTTACACAATCTGACAAATAATGTTTACACAAACAATCATATGATGTTCATATGATGTTACACTAATCAAATGACGTTACATAAAGATCATATGATGTTACACAAATGACTAATAAATGCTACACAAATGGGAAAACTATCATGGCTAAACTAAATTATCCATTACCGTTTTTAAGGTGTTGAGATGCCTTAATCTTACACACATCACACATGTCATGTGGGTTATACATCCCCACCTCATGTGTTCCTGTAACACTTCTGTTACATGTTTTATATAATATATTGATATAATAATTCAATCATATAACAATCATATAATCAGATGATCTGATCTACCAGCATCAATGGTGCACCAATAGAAATTAGATTTCTTTCTTCCTGTCATTTCTTTCCCCATCTTTTGTTGTTACCTTAGATTTTGATGTTTACATATTTACAAATTTTAGTTTAGTGATACTTTCAAATTTTATTGTACAACATTTTATTTCATATAAATAATAAAGATTCTCCCTCCATTGGGACATTCAAATCAACTTTAAAACTTAACCTTTACTTGCCTCTGGCTACCCCAACCTGACTTTGTGTCTTCTTCTTGGACTTGCTGTGTGCTTCTGTCCTCCTTGACCTGCTGTGTGATCTAGTCGCCCTTCGGCCCCTGCTAGCCCTGCCAACCTTGCTAAGTTCCACATGTGATCCATGTGTCACAAATCTCACTTAGCAACCAATCAACAAATTTTCTTTCCCATTTAGTGTTTCTTTTCATTCTTTTCATTGGTTTATTTTTCATACTACATTTTACAATAGAATTTTATTGTATAATAACAAAGATTATAAATAAAGAGTTCCCTTTACTGGAACAATTATTATCACTACAAACCCAAATTTTAAGCTTTGCTTTCTTGTCTTTGTGACAAACCCTTTCTCAGGACATACTTTGTGTTTAGTTCTTTAATCCTTTACTTTGTGTTGTGAATCCTTTTTCTTCCTTCTACATTCCTGCCCCCACATCTAGCCCTGCGCCACTCATGCTACACTTTATTATTTCTTTCATTTAGGTTCAATTAAGCATGGAATAAGGTGAGTTTGACACTATCCACCAATGCAGCTCTGGTGGTGGTGAGGGTGGTTAGTGGTTAGCTTTAGATAGTTTAGTTAGTATTTTATTTTTTATATGTAAATTTATTAAATTAATAAATTTATTATATAATAAAAATTTATATATATTATATATTATCAAATAGACCACTAGAATTAAAAAGGCAACGCCATAGTTTGAATGGCGTTGCCATAGATTTAATGGCTGACCTGAAAAAATAATATGGCAGACTGCAACATTTTATCAGTCTCAAAAATGGTTGGGTGAAATTCACTGTGAGACTAATGTTGGGTTGTTGGTCAGGTCAGCCATTTTAAAAATTGGTCAGGTGGAGGTTGGGTCATTTTTTTTATAGTGCAGGTGCAGCCATTGCTAGGTTAGAAAAAAGAAATTATTGTACCAATGGTACAATCATAACATAAACATAAAAGCAATAAAGTTACACAAGAGAGTGCTTTGGATGGTAAAATCCTAAAATCCACAATTACACTGTATTCAATAAACTAAAGAACTGCAATTATAATTGCACCATTTCATAATCTTCAAATTTCTCATCACTGACCTCAAATACACAATCTCAAATTCTAGAGGGTTAAATTTAATTACTCACTTCTATCAGATTTTTTGTAAGAAACTTTCAGAGGCAATCAAAGTGTTCAGTTGAGCAAAGTGACCTGTTATGGTTTTGCACCATATAATCCAATCATATGATTCTGAATTTATTTGACAGTAATGCCACCTGAGTGGCCAAGAAGAGTGCTTTGAATGGTAAAAATCCTAACACCTCCCCTCATCCAAAGAACTCAGAGGCTTATGTTACAAAAAAAAAAATCCAGAAAAATTACAAAAATGTCCTTGGAAACTAACCAATACAAACCCAGAAGTAAAACCAAAGCCAGGGTAGAGAGTTAAAATATCCATAAATTCAAATCAAAAGTCAGAAGTAGTAACCATAAATTAAAGAGTTCAAGTTCAAAAGTTTAAATGCCTCCTTAGAAGCTCAATCCTAGAGAATGCCAGGTTCATATAATTAAAAAGTTTAAAGTGCCTCTTCCTCAGAAGCTCAATCCTAGAGAATGCCAGGTCATATATTCAGATACCTCCTCCTTGGAAGCTCAATCCTAAAGAATGCTAGGTCATTTTGTAAATTTGTAATTCGTAAAATTCATAATTCTCAAGTTGATTGTAAATTTCAATTCATTAACATAATCATCAAATAGATCAGCAAGAGGCACTCTAGGGGTAAATTAAGTTGTAGAATCCCAAAATTAGGTCTGGAAGCAGAAGTTAATGGTGGGAGTCAGAAAATGCAAAAAAAACAGCAGTGACAGCAATTTTTCTTGGAAACGAACAGTTCAATCTTTAAAAACGTTCACAGATTCAGATCTGGCATTAAAATTTTAGGCAGAATGGGATTTTGAATGGGCAAAATGGTGAATTTTTTGATAAATGTTGAATTTTGAAATTTCAAGATTTCAACATGCATCCCATTGTTCATCCCATCCAAATTTATCCAAATGACTCTAATTAATAAAATAGGTATTTGGTCATTCTTGTGTATGGTTTTGCAACCATATAAATCCAAATCATATGATCATGAATTTATTGACAGAACGCCACTTGAGTGCCCCAAAAGAGAGTGCTTTTGAATGGTAAAATCCTAACATGACCTTTGTGCAAGATTGTAAGGGGTTTAGTGAGCATAAAGTAAAAGTTACAGCTTTGCTGGCTTGAATGGTCAGAGCTACCCTCCAAATTATAAATATTTTTACTTTTCATTTTAACCAAATAGCAAGTTATTTTCAATTTTTCTGACCAGTACCATTCAATCCCCAATAAACTATCTTATTGTGGAAACTAATTGGGGTACCATGTAATGGTATGTCACATGACATGAAATCAATTTCAACTCTATTAAGGTCAAAACAATGATATTAAACAACTCTAGCTTGTTCCCATTAACAACATCATCAGGCTTCTTGATCATCGCATCACGGCCTGGCCCCAACTCTCCAATCCACGAAACTAATTTATTATTGAGCATCGATCCATCAGTGACAATAATAAACATACCTGGAGCACCAACCAATTCTTCAATTCTTTCAAATACTTTCGTGCATTTTCCGGGAGATCATGGTACTCTCTGCAACTGGCTAACATCCCGTTTTCCCTCCGGGCTTTGTTGCTCGTATCGTCACTTCGGCTGTTTCCAACACACGAAGGATCGGCTATTTCGCAATAATCAATCGCCATTTCCATAATTATTCCAGTAAATTACAGGAACTCGAGAGTGGTTTTCCATTACGATATACTCAACCCCCGATTTTAATTTCATCCAGCTCATCCAACACATCCAAATTTCGTAATGTTCAAACCTTCAGAAAATTAAAATTCCCATCTGAACTCAAATGTCAAACCTATGGTAGCAATTAATCATATGGAGTACTTCAGCACAACGGCATCCACCACCCGCATCTTCCTTCGTCTCCTTCGGTTGTCGTTTCCAAAACTCAGCTCCAACTTCTTGTAATGGATTCCAATTTCTTCACCCATTAATCAAAAAACTTCACGCGAATTAAAAATCTTTACATTCAAATTGTAGTTGGGAATGGCCCGCCCCAACTCGAGTAGTGTAAGCTTTGACAACCCCATAACGTTTCCAATCTATTTTTGGGCCAAGTCCGAGTCCATACATACTCCACCAACGCCAGTATTTGAAGATGTGACGTATGGATATGTACCTGAATACTGAAATCAATTTCTCCAAAATACATAGTAGATAACAAACCCAAATCCAATCCACATAATTGCATTAGCTCCTTCCACCAAAACCCTTTCCACTATCCAACGCACTCGTTAACGTATTTAATCGTGTCAAGCACGTAAGGTTTCAATCGTTCTTTAAACTCCTACTCATAATTAATTACACATCCGCAAATTTCTTCGGTTACCTGATACCGTTGCAACTCCTCGTCCAGGTCATAATCAAATTGTCCATAACGTTTCTTTTACTTTCTAAACATCCTCTCAAACGTTCAGCAAATTGTTCGTCTGAATCATTCACAAATTATAACCCTGATTCCCGAGCGTGTGGCTTTGGAACTGTAGGTTGGCCCGTCCCCTTTTTAGTTGTTCCCAAAGCTAATGAATATCTTTCTTTGCGAGTTCTCCTTCACGTATCCGTCAATAATTTGATGGAAATTGAAGACTAAGTGTGCACATCGGAGAGGAACACGCGGTTTGTAAGGATCGATACCTTATATAAAATTAACCGAAGTCAATTGAGAGTCAAACTACACTGAGGTTAATACCTTTAGAAGCGGTAGTTTCAAGTTCAGCGAAGAAACTGGGGAGATGTACCACAACTCCATTCCATGATATTAACGCAATCTTTATTGATCAATCCACTTGGTAATAGATGGAATCGAATTTCGTTTCCATTGACAAGGATTGTATGACCTGCGTTATTTCACCCCTAGGCAACCAGTTTAGAAAAAATTAGCTTTTAAACTTCAGGGTCCAAAGTGATTACTTGACAACGGCAACATAGATCGATATCTTGAGCAAGAATTCGACTAATTTTCCTTTTCTTCGTCACCCCATTGTGCACCTAGAACTACGTCGGCTTTTGGAAGACATTGGGATAGCAAATATGATGAGAGATCAAAGATGATTTTTTTTCGTGTCACGGCCATTTTCGGTTGTCGAAAACTTCAGGTTTGGGTGAAATCTCCACCAATATTCAGACCAATATTATTAGACTCGTTGGACGCTTAGACATGCGAGTTTTTCAATAAAATTTCCCATCTGCCTGTGACAATCACCCGCGATGTCTTAGTTTAGTGTTTTAAATTCTCGATGTGACTTTATAAATCGTAATCCCTCTTATCCTTTTCTTGTTCCTGGAGCAGTTTGAATACCGAATTTGGAATTTTGTAGAAAATCAATCATTTTTTATCATTTATGTATATTTCAACGAATAAATCACCATTAAATATCCACAACTTCAAGTTTGCAGTCATTAGTAAAAATAAAGCCTTACATTCGATATTGTGCTTTTTATCTAACTTTGTATTTCCAAAAAAGCATACAAAATATTAACACGTATTGTGAATAGAATGTATTAATATTCCGTACGCAGGTTGGCATGCGTTAATACTAATTAGGAGCACTATATATCTAATTCGTATCCGAGAAAGCAGCCAAACGATTTACCAAGCTCACAACGGAATATACGGCAAATAAATTTATGTTAGCCAACCATCTCTTTTCATTACTGGGCAATGAACCATCTCAATGGATATCAATTTGGCATCAATAAGCTGCCGGATAGCCAGACAAGCAAAATTGAATTGCTGCCAAATGGGTTTTGTCATCAGTAACAAAAATGCAGAAATAATAAATCAAATGGATTCTGCACCATTATCGTCAGTTACAAAGCCAGCAGTAATCGGAAAGAAGCGACGGAGAGGTGGAGTTTGGAAAGGAAGACTGGCTGAAAGCAACAATCATGAAGATAAATCAAGCGGTTCCATTGCGAGCAGACTCGAAAAAGGAAGTTCAAGTGGAAAGCAATTGTTTTGTGCTGTTGATGCCAGGAAAACGAAACTAGCGAAGCACATCATACAAGAATACATTGTTTCAGTTTTCTGGAATCCTCCTTCGACGTCAATAACACCTGCAAGGGGAGCGCAGAAAATAACTTCGTTGATGTAGATTTGTTCCATTTTCGTTCTCAAGCCTCTGTCTCATGTTAAATCACCATTAAAAATGGTATTCTCACCATGTTCCGAGCATACAGATATTGTGAACCTGTTTGCTACTGCTCATCAGAAGGCAGTATATTTTCTAAGATCAATTAAAATTGAGTCTCTAAACCATTTACAGCTTCCTACTAAAAATAATGTCCACCAGTCACTGAAGTGAAACATTCTTTCTTTCAGCAACCTATTTTCCAACTTTTGTATCCGCTCTTCAATCCTATCGCCAATTTCTGTTAACTCTATCCTCATTTACCGTCAATCGACTCTAATTAAAGTCAGTTTTAACGCCCGATATCTGTTTTACGTTCTAATACCTCCAGAATAGACATGGTTTGGGTTAACATATCAACTTGCTTTACGATCTGTTGTAACGTAATCTACAACTTTCTCCTGCGTGTGCGGTTTCAAGTGCATTGTGTAGCTGGTATTTCTATCCTCATGGTTTGGCTTATTATGCATACGTGTGATTGGCTCAATTTGCTCATTCGCTCAATGGAATGTCCAATATTAACAATATCTGCTCTGCATTTTTCTTGCCGTACTTTGCCTTTCTTGAACCTTTCACTTTTAAATTGTTCACATCTAACCACCCGAGCAACGGCTTCATTAATTGCTTCATCAAAATTACTGTCCAAACCATAATCTTCTTGTCCACCCTCCGCAGTCGCAAAATAATCTTCCCATTGGTGAAAACACCGCTGCATTGGTTGGTCCTTGATGACCATGCAGAGTATAAAATAATGGCCTTCTTTGTATCCCAGATTTTACAAACTCCATCAACACCGGAGGAAATCAACCAATCTGTGCCTCCGAATGCGATGGTGTTGACTCCACCAATAGTAGTTATGGAAGAGTGCGCAAGATCTAATATTGGAGAGTTTGTGGAACGGATGTCGAAGATTTTGATCGATTGTCTGTTGATGCGGTTGCGATTAACGTTCCTGACGGATGAAATCCTACCGATGTCACCATTCTAAAATATAATCAAAAAATTAAAGTTTTTGGTTACAAATAGCTACCCATGGTAACCCGAATATGTTTTAATACAAGATTTATTAACCAAATCCCATAACTTCACGGTTTTATCATCACTGCTGAAATTATTAACCGCGAATCCGGTGAAAATCGCGCAGTCGGACCCAGTTCAAGTGACCTGATAGAGATGTAGGAATTTGGTCCGGTAAGTTGACCATAACTAAGAAAGTATTTTCAATCAGATAGTTAAAATTTATACTTTTATCGTTTTATCATCTGAAGAAGTAAGTAGCGATTCCCCATCCCATGAAAAACTGAACCGTTCGAACTGACGACGTATGAGCTTTTAGCACGGTGACATCACCTTTCTGATCTCATTAATTTACTCTCCATTCAATAGCAAGACGTACATCGTAGGAGTCCATATCTGACAGTCCTATCTTTAGAGGAGGACGCGAGCAACTGAGAATTAGGAGCGAAATCGACTGCAGTAACGTGAGATTTGTGGCCAACAAGACGAAACGCACGCAGTTGAGGTTTGAAGTTCCAAAGCAATACAGAATTGTCCCGAGAGCCGCCGCGATTTGAGTCAAAGTAGGTTTGAAGCACAATGAGGTTACGCTGTCCTTGTGCCCTTGAAACTTCGTTTCCAACGTCGGATCACAATCCAACAGACCTGTGGCGCGTGACATTGCCCTTGACAAATTCCTCCCACTTTTTGATCAAAATTAATAAGATCATATTATTGTAATAATATTATATCCATACATCATTATACTACTTTCTGTTATTGTGGTATAATACACATAGAGTATATTACTCCTCGGGCTGAGTGTTACGGAAATTTGCATCCATGGTGAGATCAAATTGTATCTTATTATCTTGAATTGTTGCAGGCGTACTCCCTACACTTGTTTCGATCATACAAATTTCCCACCACTTTTTTCATCAGGTTACCAACAAATTTTTAGAACAACTACAAGATCATGTAATTAAAAGTGATGAAAAATATTAACTAAAAAATAATAATAAAAAACAAGAACTGAAAGTGATTCGTATACTTATAAAGTAGTAGGGGTACATATATGGCCCTGGAGCCCTTTCATTTTGGATAAAAATTACACTAAATTTGGCCGCAGTTCGAGTCTTTTCATTATATTGTATTTGTTATTCAATAGGATTGTGATGGAATAGTACTTCTTGCCAAAACCTTGCAACTCATAAATTTGGAATACACAAATCGTTTGTCACGCTATCATACTAGCTAGGCCTGGAACAGCCAATTATAGGATAAAATGGCAAATATGTTTATTACTCCAATATCAAAAAATCTCATACAATTCAAAAAATGCCGCAACCTAACAAAATGTACCAACTGGGTCTACCAATCTCAGCAAACGGGTGTCCATGATTATCTCCCATACTCTGAAAACAAACACCGCATAAATCATAACCGGACACGCCTGGCAGTGTTGGTACGAATCCAAGTCTGCCGCCCCACACACGTCACAAACTCGCCAACTTTGAACACCGTCGCCCTTAACACCAACTCTAATCAATACAAACCGATGTCCATGCTCGGCAGTCTGTGTTGCCCACATTCAGCACAATAACGAATCAGAACATGTTAAACAGTGGTAACATTCCGTGAGGTTTTCCTTTGAACAGCCGTCGCATATTCGTCCCTGCACTTCTTGCCACTTCTGCGTCTTTATCAATATTTCTGCATTCTGGGTCCATTGATCCAAGTGGTGTTGTACTTGGTCTACAGGGAGATTACTAGCCAACTGCTTAACAGCCTTGCGCGCTTTATCTACAAACAAGTTCCCATTCATCAGCACTGTCCACAAACATTACAGTAAACGCTGCGATAGCTACGAGTGTAGCCAACGGAAGGGAATCGGTATGCATCGTGAAGGGTCTGCGGAATTCCAGCATTGGTTCCTTTGCGAACAATTTCGTCTAAGGCTATTCCGATTACATTCGAAAGCTCTTTTGTAGTTGGTATGTTCATCAAATTGCTGGAGGCGAACAAGGGATTGTTGAGAGTACTAATTAATCTCTGAATATATAAGCGATTGTGACGAGGAGTCGCGCGATCTGCCTTATACTCATCATTCAATTTCGAGCCAAACAAAGAAGCTTGATCAGACACTGGTTTAAGTCTCATTGGCGCCAGCTGAAGCTGTAACATATGAATTAATGCTTATTTGCGCCTGTGGAGCTGAAAAAAGTGAAGTACTTGATGCTTGTGGAGCTGGAATATATGAACTCTTTGGTGTAGGTGGAGCTGAATCAAATGAAAAGCATGATGGGTTAAATGTCGCATACCAAAGCCAACCACCCCCTGTGTTGGCGCATTTGCAAACATGAATTGTGCTGCATTTGTTTTGCATTTGATAATCGTCGCGGTGACGTGATTAAGCTGTTATCTAAGTAAACTTGCCCACTCGGAATGCAAATCGTCGCATGCTCCTTTTTTTCTTCTTTATTTCTTTCGAATCTTTTGGCAAGTCGTTTTCAACCGCGACGAAGATGTTTACTTACTCGCCACGAGTACTTACTCCCAATCGTACAATTCATCCTTACTATGTGCGCAGGAGGTGGTCAGGTATTTTCTTGGCGAGAGGACTAGTCTTCAAGTCGTGAAGATAGGAATCTCCTTCCTCCAAATCTTGTATGAGTTTTCGAGCAGCAAGAGTGTGAATAACCTTTCCGGGCTTCACAATTGTGACAGGAACGGTAAGTTCAACTGGTCCATCTGGTGACATCCCACCGATTTTAACCACCAGTTGGACAAAGGTTTCATCAACTTTCCATTCATTACTGCACAACCATGAACCGTGATCCGGTAAATTGGGCGGTATTTTATGGGGAGCACACTGCAAACTTGGTGGGGTGAAAAAACAACGTCCTTTGGCGCTGGTGGTGGAGTGGGATCTGTTTGGAAAAGAGAATAACTGGTTTTGCAGGTGCAATTTCGGTTGCAGCCTCCACCATTTCGAAGTCGTCAATGTCCTTGTCCAATAACTCGGCCATTCGATTCGATAGTCACTGAGAGGAGGTAAAATAGCATTCTTGAGCATCTGGACAACTTTCTTCTCCATTCGTCGCCGTGTGCAACGTATTGCGTGTACCCATTGCCAGCCCGTGACATCGACTCAACAAGATGTCGTGA
>JAQNDB010008323.1:0-10572 GCA_029204045.2 Tillandsia leiboldiana | reverse complement strand
TTTGTAGCCGAAAGTATAAGCAAAATTCAAGTCTTACACTACACCGAATGGGCATTAGAACAACTTCACCAATCTAGAAAATAATGCCTTGACTGACATTGCAAAAACACGGCCGAACAAGTCAGCACTTAGTACCCTTCAATCCAAGGAATTAAGTGCCGCCCCGTGCCGCTCGGCACGGGGCGCACATAGGCCACACACCGGCCCCCAATATAGGGGCACAGTAAAAAGGGGGGTGACAAGGCCAAGGCACCCCCCATGCCGCGATACCCTCACGGGTATCGCGTGAGCGAGCGATACCCACGGGGTGGTAGGATTTTATACGGTTTACGCCGCTCTTTTTTTTTTTTCTATTTTTTTTTTATGCAAATCCTGTCTCTTCTCTATCTCGACTCTCTCTCTCTCTCTCCCATACAGTTACTTTTGATTTTTTGGTTTTATTACTATCAATCCTAGTAGGATGGTGTAGATTAGATCAGATGTGCTTTCTTGACCTGCTACAGCTGTTTGGTTGGGGTGATCTGGGGTATTCTGCTGAGTTCTCAACTGATTCATAAGACTAAGGTTACTCTTGCCCCAGCAGAAGCCTCAGATTCAACCTGTTTGAAGTAAGTACATCAGTTGCAGCTGGCTCAAAATTGTTTACTGGAGAATCAGTTGAAGAAAGTGCTTCAACAATAGCTTGAAATCATCAGGAACATCACTGCAACCAGGTTTCTTGATCAAGAACTGCCTTAATCTTTGCCATCTCTGAAACAGTTAAATAAGACGTAAGTAAGAGTAAGAAGGTGAGTGTGCCAAAATATTTCAAAACAGCATCTATTTACAATCATTTGAAATAAATTAAAAGATGATCATGTTATCAAACTTATTTATCATAAAAAAATATTAGGGGCCTACACTGACACCCACCCGAGCATCATGTTGGAAATCGACGAATGCCTTTGACGTGATTGTAGAGTTCCACGAATGCTGTACCCAACCTTCCTCCAATCTGGAAAAAGATAAAGTTATATTAAAAAAGAAAACATTAAAAAAAAAAAAACTTAAGCAAGCAAGTTAGCTCATAATGATCTATGAGGAAAAAAACACCAGTACCTTCTCAGTAGCAGCTATAAAATCTTGGGGATGTTATAGATACTCAGAAACTCTTGAAGTCTCAACCTGGGATGAAGAAGAGCACGAACACCTAGAAGCTTAGCTCATCGTCCATGAGCAAGCATCACATGCAGAAAAAACAGCTTCGTGTTTTCCCTCAATACATCAGCACTGGAATGAAGTGCCATCATCAGAATACTCGAATGACACTAGAGAGCTCCAAAATTTGCTAGCATTTTCTAAACAACCAAAATAATGATTAAAAGACAATGGGACCTGTAGAAGCTTGTATTTTCTAAAAAAATCCAAAAAAAAAGATTAAAAAAATAAACGAATCTGTAGAGCAATGAACATATTTTATCAATAACAAGTTTTTAATGCACTTATACAGGGGCGCCTAAAAGAAAATCAGTACTTGCAGATATTTTGGGCAAGATTTTGTGTCAAATTAAATGCCATCAAGTCTATTCTCATTGCTTTGTGTAATGGTAATTATCAAATCACCCACTAAAGGCACATGCTACTTAAAAAAAAAAAACTTATCTTCATGATGCGCCATGTGGTTTCTACTTTAAACTCCATAATTTAAAAATCACAAGGCCGCCAAGGATAATCTTTAGAAACATGTAAGCATATTATCAACACAATATCAGTAGTTTGTTGACTTAGTGCACTTTTCTGACTACCAAAAGTAAAAAATATCATCCAAGTCTCAAATTTGAAATTTTCAAAATTATTGAACTCATAAAACATAGAAATAAATATTATAAGTACTTATACATTATATCTTCACACAAGATGCTTCATGAAAAATTGTAAAAATACTTAAAACCAACATACATCATACTCACGTCATCAAAAAGCAATCTAGAGGTACAAAAACTATCAAAATGTAATGGATCATGAAGTTAAATAATGAAGATTGCTATAACATAAACTTAACAAATAAACTCTAAAATTAGAAGATTGCATAATTTAAGTACCAGGGGTGGCTCTTCGAGCATCTTTTAACTATATCCAACCTTATATCACCATATACCTTTCTTTTTTTTAGATGCATTAAAAACATATGGTAGCTTCACACACTTACCGGACAACCGGAGTGGTAGCTCTTCCTACATGTGGTGGTAGTTTTCACACTCCCTTTGGGATGTAACTCTTTCCACATCTTTTTATGCATACAACATTTTATTTCCATAATCACTTTCCCCCTAAATGTGCAATCTCTAATTAGAAGATTGCGTAATTTAAGTACCAGGGGTGGCTCTTTGAGCATCTTTAATCATATCCAACCTTATATCACCAGATATCTTTTTTTTTTTAGATGCATCAAAAACATGTGGTAGCTTCACACACTTACCGGACGGCCGGGTGGTAGCTCTTTCCTACATGTGGTGGTAGTTTTCACACTCCCTTTGGGATGTAACTCTTTCCACATCTTTTTATGTTCATTTTTCATAATCTCTCCCCCTAAATGTGCAATCCCTATTAAAAAGTGTATAAACTAAGTTATGTCATATAGATAATTTTCATTTATTATCTTCAACAGCACACAACCAAGATAGTATAAATACCTAGAGATTACTACAAGATTAACGAAAGTTGATAGAGACAAAAAATATGTATAAATTATATCTCAATATGTAGTGTATTCAATCAAAAATTATAACTAAAATAAAATCAATTATGAATTAAAACAAGTAAAGCTACCATCTTGCTTAAAATACTAATTAATGTTGAAACCCAAAAATTAAAACAAATATGGAAACAAATGTATATATAAAACAAGTAATTCAACGATTAAAAAGAAAATAAAACCGATCGATGCACTACTAAGACCCCGAGAACAAGTTCTAATCCTTACTTGACATGTAAACGTTTAGTATCAAATTTCATATACTAAAAGGTCAATTTGAATAAGGAAATGCAAAATAAACCTAAGTGTTGGGTATCGGTGTGCAAATTGCACAGTTATCGGAGCAGTATGTCTGTCTTTCAGATCCGAGTCTGATCTTGAAAATCTGAAATCGCCAGTGCGACCGTCTCGTCGAATCGATCAAAAATGGTATAAACTGATTTTCTATCCGACGGTCGGATTGTTCTGAAATCAGTGAGGAAGCTAGTGGGGCCCACGACTTAAGTCGTGAATAGTAACCTCCTGTTTTAATTCCCCGCTGAGTGAACGTTGACCGAGTCACCGTCTGGAGTCCGAATATGACGGTCCAGGCAGTCGATTTTAACCGCTTCGTCATTCTAAGCGCAGTGGCGCTGACGAAATTTGCATATGACGAGCCTAAAGCCTCGTAAAGCGTGTCGAACTGTATAATTTACAGTATAAATGGATTTTAAAGATTATGGAGCTAAATTTTAGCGAACCAAAATCGCTACCAGATAGGTTTCGTCGAGCCGGACGTCGTGGTGGTGTCCATTTTTCAGTTTGACAACCCTTGTCTCGAAATGCGTGAAATATGGTAAAATTTACTGTATTTTCGGTGTAACTCGATATTTTATGCACCATGACTAGGGAAACTTGGTGTAGAAGGTCTATTATGCAAGATGAATCTACAATAAGGGTCTTAGTGCAAGGGGTGATGTGTGGAAGGGGTAAAATGCAAAGAAAGTGGGAAAAGTACGCTAAATGGTACTAGATTCTTGTGTCGTGTGTTGGGGGGCAGTTGCAACTGCTTATCCACGACCCCCACTCCCCTCTGCCACGAACTCCGTGCCCTGGAACCGCTCTTCATCGGTTATAGCCGGAGTGAGGAGGGGAGGCCATTGCGTTTTTTTGGGAACTTAGAGAAAGGTTGGAGCAAAGTTGCTCCAACTTGATTTCTTGGGCTTCTGGGGAGTTCTTCTTCTTCCTGGGGAGTGAACCGAGCGAGTTGGAGGGCTGCGCGACGCGGCGGGGAAAACCGGCTTCATCCCTTCTTCTCCAACTCCGGCGAGGTGAGTTTTCTTTTCCCTCTGGTCTTTAGAACCAGAGACCCTTGGAAGTGAACCCTGTAGGTTCTAAGGATGCTCCACACCCAGCCCCGAAAATGGGAAGCCATCGGTTGGCCGGCGGCCAAGTTGCACCGCCGAGAGCTCCGCCTTGAGCTTTCTTTGCTCCCAGTGACTTTTAATGAAAAGTAAAATGATGGTCTTCTTCCTCTTGATCTATTCTTGCTCCCCTCAAAATTGGAGTGGTTTGGTGAACTATGGGCTTCACACCACGATGCCCTAGTTTCGGGAAAAGAAGTCTTCGGCCGAGTTGGCCGGTTCGGCCCCGCCGCTGCTTCTCGGCGCCAGGGAAGGGTCTGGTTAGCTTCCTAGTAATGAGAGGAAGGGGTCCATGTATTTGCATGTGGCCCATGCAGGCCGGAGTGAAATCCGCCATTAATGGGTGGAGCTCGGCTACGTTAATGGCGGCCTCTCGTCCGCAGGTTCCCGGCCTTGGTGGCATGCCCAGGAAGGTTTCTGGGAGTATTTGGAACCTCTCCATGCATTTTCATGGAGGCCATGCTGCCCGAGAAAGAATCCACCATTGTTAATGAAGCTCCAATCCGAGCTTGCTCTGTCGCCACCGCCGCCGTGTCCTGTCGCCGGGCACGGGTCCAGAAGACTTAGTAGGGTCAAGTAGCACCTGTTGGTGCTAATGTTTGAGGCCCAGATCCAATAAGTGGAAAAACACCATTAATGGTCTTTGGAGCTTCATCTTCTCCATCTTCTTTTTCTTGTTCTCGGCCAACCGAGGTGACTTGTTGGCTCGAGCTTGAAGGGAAATGCTCCTAATGCCTTGTAACAGCTTTCCAGTCAGGTTAGGAAGTCCCAGGTTTCTCCTCTGCAGAGAACCAACTCGGGCATGGCTTGGGTGCTTGTATGTGTAATGGTGCACACCAACTGTTTGTGTTAATGCCACAGTGAGATTTTATATGGAATTAGGATTTGAGAATAATATGAAAGATGCTTCATTTTGTTCCCTGAGCTTGATGCTCACTTCAGATCAAAGTAGATCTGTGTGGATTTGTGTGTGGAGCAATGTTGACATGTTAGGAAGCAAGGGTGTTGGATCCTTGCGATCCAGCAATTCTGGGTTGCAAATAGGGCAAGCCCTGGTGTCCTGGAATTTTCCAGAGACAATTGATCCAAGTTATTTTAAATGGGGACATGTAGGTTTAAAGTTATAGCATTATTAAGCTTTATGTCTAATAATTGGCCGTGGTGGTGTTTGGGACTGTTTGCGAAGCCGCGACAGTAAGCTCCTGGCTATTTTGGGGTCACTGGACGCGATGCTCGCGTCGGATTTCGGTTTCGTTGAGCCGAAGAAACAAAAATGCGTTTAAGCTATGTTAGAGAGGTATTTTATGGCCCGAAGTTTTCCTCGGGTTCCGTGCTGCTGCAAATGGGTGAGCACGGTGTTCAGCGGGTCGAGTGTCACTTACTGGAAGTGACGGTTCGTAAAAATAATATCCCAGTTAAGAGAACGAGTGAAAACGGCCCTCAATTTATTGTAAAAGTGCAATTTGGTAAAACCCTAGGGGCCAATTTGTAATTGTAGCCTGGTAGACTGCTGTACACAGTGTGTCAGTGGGTTGGGTATGTGTGAGAGTCTATTTTTTCTGACCTGTGTATGTGATTCAGGTCCCAGCAGTCAGCCGCCAGCTTGCGAGCCATCCAGCAGCCACTGTGATCATCTACATTGAGGTGGGTTTATCTTCGGTCCGGGTTTTATCAGGTTGGCCCTATGGGGTGCCGTGGTAGGTTGGACCCCTGTTTTTTTGGCGTAGCCCTGAACCTATGCTTGAGCCTTTCTATTTGCTCTCATTCCAGCATTCATTGTGTTTAGTTATGTAGCATCGATCTGGCAGTTCAGTTCCCGATATGATTTCATGTTCAGCATTTAGTATATTTATATATACAGCTTGACATATGCCATGTTTGTTTGGTCATCAGCCTAGTTGTAGTAGCACTTCCTGTTCTACGTTGATCCCCCACAACGCGTTCTTTATCGGTAAAGTGGTCGATAGTGGCGACCCGTGAGCCCAGGTTACACATGATGGACGAGAGTGGCGACACATGTGGGCCTGAGTGCACCGATGGTGCCAGGTTATATGTCAGTCGAACGTGCCAGCTTTGGCATTGGTCTTGGTCCTTGTGATAGTGGTCGATAGTGGCGACCCGTGAGCCCCAGGCTGCACATAGTGGACGAGAGTGGCGACATGTGTGCCCCTGCTACAGCATGATTAGCTCTTGTTTGTCTGATTTGCCAGTTACAGCATGATTACCTGTTTTTACTTCAGCATGCTTAGATTTTATATCTGCATCTTGTTATTCAGCTTTCAGTTATATTCTGCTTTTGTTATCCGCTTATTATTGTATCCGGTAGGTACGACTTGCTATTTCTCGGCCCGTCGTGCCCACTGGGATACATGTAGAGTGTATCTCACACCCCCTGGGTGCCTGTTTTTCAGGTCAGTCGGGTGCTGGGAGATTGGGACGATCCAGTGAGCTGTCGCGATAGAGTTGTTCCCCGCTATTAGCCGCAGTGGCCCAGTGCTAGTATTTTTGTTTCAGTATCATGATCATAGCTCACTGTATTTCTTTTTAGTTAGTTGGAGTATTTGTGGATTATGTCGTGAGTAGTTGTGGATGTATTATCTGTAGAGTTTATGTTTTTGGTTTAACTGTTGATTATGTTGCCCTCTGATGGTATCACTGCAATTGATTAGCCGAGCATGTATAGGGGAGACTCTGTCCGTGTGGACAGAGAATTTCCTATGCATGTGGCGGTCTGTTTCACGTCCTGAGTTTAAAGTTTGAACTCTGATTAAAAAAAAAAAAATTCTACCGCTGTTTTGAAACTCGGGGCGTGACAGATTAGATGGTATCAGAGAATAGGTATAAGATACCTAGGAACTGGTTAGGATTGAGCCCTAGGATGACTGAGTCTGACGTGAGTGCGCGGGGATGTAGTGTTGTTCTGGAGTTAGGAAGCTCAAGTGTCTTTATCACTATTGAGTTATCCTAACTTAGTTGTTGTGTTTCATTATGGCTCGACCTGGGCGTCATGGTGGTGATGATAGGCGAGGTGCAGCAGAGGCCGAGGTGTCGGCCGACCTCCCAGAGTGCCGAGGGAGCCAGAGGGCTCCGATAGATTTCAGCAGATGCAGGACCAGATTACTGCACTGACCGCTGTGGTACAGCAGCTTGTACAGCAGCAGGCTGCTGTTCATGCTACACCTGACCCACCACCCTGTTCAAGCCACCTGAGCCAGTACCGGAGGAGCCGTTATACCTCCTGCTGCCCCAGTGCCACATGTAGCGACAGCCCCGGCGACTACCACCACTTCTGGGGCTGCTGCTGCTACCGTTAGCGACCCACCGGTTGCTGCTGCCGGGACCTCTTATCGGCCGGACGACGCCTGCCGCTACAGAGGAGCGGTTCAGGCTGAAAGGGCCCGAGCGAAGGCGGTCCTGATGGAGTTTAAGAAGTTTCAGCCACCTACCTTTGATGGCGCCACTGATGATGATTGGGCTATCGAAAAATGGGTGTTGCGCAGGGAGAAGCTTTTCAGAGATGTGTATACAGAGGATCCGACCGTGTACACTTAGCTGCACACTGCCTCGAAGGTGAGGCGGATCAGTGGTGGTCTGAGGTTTTGAGAGATCAGTACGGGGGATTGAACCCCTGTGGCAAGTCTTCAAGGATGCATTATACGACCGCTATCTGAATGATGTAACGAAGCAGGGTCTAGAGCGGCAGCTGGAGACTATGCATCAGGGAGACCGCACTGTGCGGGATTATGAGCGGGAGTTCTCCCGTGTTGGTGCTTTGGTTCCGCATGCGGTGCGGAATGAGCACGCAAGGTCCGGCTCTTCTCCCAAGGGCTGCGACCTGAGATCAGGCGACTTCTCTCCTCCTTTGGACATCCGGGATGTATAGGGTCTGCTGTCAACCGTGCCCTTTCTGTGAAGCTGACATAGTAGCCTCACGGGCGGAGCGTCAGGCTTCAGAGAAAGGTAAGGAGAAGAAGAGATCGTTTCCTGGAGACAGGGGTGGAGCCTCGAGCAGCGGGAAGCCACCCAAATATCCTCGACCCCATGATCAGACTACGAGTGTTTCTGCTAGCAGTCAACAGCGGGCTCCGCGACCGTGTGTATTTTGTGGTGGACCACACCGGGGTATTACTTGTGAGCAGCGCCATGGTCGTTGCTTCAGGTGTGGCCAGGCTGGGCATGTCATAGCTGAGTGCCCTCAGGGACCTACACCATCCCCGTCTGCTGTTTCTGCACCGGCCGTTTCTTCCCGACGGCAGAGTCCTGCACCGAGCACGTCTTCCCATGGACGATCTTCGCCTTCTCATCAGTCTGGCGGGATGCGTCAGAGTTCTGGAGGGCGAGTGTATGCCCTGACTGCTCCAGGTGATCCACCAGTCGTAGACCTTACAGGTATGCTGCCAAGTGGTAAGCTTTAAGTTATGCAGTTTTCCTTGTTTTATAGTGCGCCTCTACCGTTTTCAGTTGTGCTTGGTGACTTGATTGTCACTGTGGATGATTTGGACAGTGTAGGTGTTCCGTGACTGATTGTCACTGTGTAGTGTTAGTCTGGCACTCTGTGTTAGTGGACTGTTAGATGTCCTACTGTGGTTAAGTTTCGGGGACGAAACTTCTAATAAGGAGGGGGTAATGTAGTACCCATGAAATTCAAATTTGAAATTAAAGAATTTAAAAGGTCAATTTGAATAAGGAAATGCAAAATAAACTAAGTGGTTGGGTATCGGTGTGCAAATTGCACAGTTATCGGAGCAGTATGTCTGTCTTTCAGATCCGAGTCTGATCTTGAAAATCTGAAATCGCCAGTGCGACCGTCTCGTCGAATCGATCAAAATGGTATAAACTGATTTTCTATCCGACGGTCGGATTGTTCTGAAATCAGTGAGGAAGCTAGTGGGGCCCACGACTTAAGTCGTGAATAGTAACCTCCTGTTTTAATTCCCCGCTGAGTGAACGTTGACCGAGTCACCGTCTGGAGTCCGAATATGACGGTCCAGGCAGTCGATTTTAACCGCTTCGTCATTCTAAGCGCAGTGGCGCTGACGAAATTGCATATGACGAGCCTAAAGCCTCGTAAAGCGTGTCGAACTGTATAATTTACAGTATAAGATGGATTTTAAAGATTATGGAGCTAAATTTTAGCGAACCAAATCGCTACCAGATAGGTTTCGTCGAGCCGGACGTCGTGGTGGTGTCCATTTTTCAGTTTGACAACCCGGTTGTCTCGAAATGCGTGAAATATGGTAAAATTTACTGTATTTTCGGTGTAACTCGATATTTTTGCACCATGACTAGGAAACTTGGTGTAGAAGGTCTATTATGCAAGATGAATCTACAATAAGGGTCTTAGGCAAGGGGTGTGTTGGAAGGGGTAAAATGCAAGAAAGTGGGAAAAGTACGCTAAATGGTACTAGATTCTTGTGTCGTGTGTTGGGGGGCAGTTGCAACTGCTTATCCCGACCCCACTCCCCTCTGCCACGAACTCCGTGCCCTGAACCGCTCTTCATCGGTTTATAGCCGGAGTGAGGAGGGGAGGCCATTGCGTTTTTTTGGGAACTTAGAGAAAGGTTGGAGCAAAGTTGCTCCAACTTGATTTCTTGGGCTTCTGGGAGTTCTTCTTCTCCTGGGGAGTGAACCGAGCGAGTTGGAGGGCTGCGCGACGCGGCGGGGAAACCGGCTTCATCCCTTCTCTCCAACTCCGGCGAGGTGAGTTTTCTTTTCCCTCTGGTCTTTAGAACCAGAGACCCTTGGAAGTGAACCCTGTAGGTTCTAAGGATGCTCCACCCCAGCCCCGAAAATGGGAAGCATCGGTTGGCCGGCGGCCAAGTTGCACCGCCGAGAGCTCCGCCTTGAGCTTTCTTTGCTCCCAGTGACTTTTAATGAAAAGTAAAATGATGGTCTTCTTCCTCTTGATCTATTCTTGCTCCCCTCAAATTTGGAGTGGTTTGGTGACTATGGGCTTCACACCACGATGCCAGTTTCGGGAAAAGAAGTCTTCGGCGAGTTGGCCGGTTCGGCCCCGCCGCTGCTCTCGGCGCCAGGGAAGGGTCTGGTTAGCTTCCTAGTAAGAGAGGAAGGGCCATGTATTTGCATGTGGCCCATGCAGGCCGGAGTGAAATCGCCATTAAGGGTGGAGCTCGGCTACGTTAATGGCGGCTCTCGTCCGCAGGTTCCCGGCCTTGGTGGCATGCCCAGAAGGTTTCGGGAGTATTTGGAACCTCTCCATGCATTTTCATGGAGGCCATGGCCCGAGAAAGATCCACCATTGTTAATAAGCTCCAATCCGAGCTTGCTCTGTCGCCACCGCCGCCGTGTCCTGTCGCCGGGCACGGGTCCAGAAGACTTAGTAGGTCAGTAGCCCTGTTGGTGCTAATTTTGAGGCCCAGATCCAATAAGTGAAAAACACATTAATGGTCTTTGAGCTTCATCTTCTCCATCTTC
>JAQNDB010008318.1:0-10581 GCA_029204045.2 Tillandsia leiboldiana | reverse complement strand
ACCGAATTCACCCGCGGATGTATCGCGCCTTCCCGACGGGGCACGGCCACCGGCTATTTGGTTGGCACCATTCAGGTGCCGTTTTGCGCTGTTTGAGCAGACCATGCGGCCAATCATGGAATATATCGTGCCCCGGCAGAAGCTGGGGGTCTTTGCCGACATGGCCAAGCCGCGAGATGTGAAGCTAAGCGACGATGCCTCGCCGACAGAAGTGCGGGCGGCCATGCGCAAAGCCTGGGGACAGCGTGGACAACCGCATGGGTCAGTGGTCTATGACAACCTTTTTTATAACCGTGCAGTCAAAGACGTTGCCCTGCTGACATTCCGGGCGTTTGGTTGGCAGCTTGGCAAGTACCGCGAAGGCCTCGGTGCAGCCTACGACCTTGCCCAAGAGCGGCCCAGGCACCTTTTAAAGGCGAGCGACCAGAATTCACTCACCGCATGGCGTATGCGATGGCCTTGCCGCTGTTGGTTGGGGTGATTGGCGGCCTGGTGACGTATTTGATGACCGACGACCGGCCGCACGGGCAGGACTGGTTCATGCCCCGGATCGGCGGCGCACGGATCAGAACGGCAATCCCGCTCCGGGTGAATTTTCCGTCCTACATGACGGATGTCATCGCTTACAGCAAGAATCCTGTTACCAGCTTTGGTCCGCCTGAATCCCCTGCTCTCCTACCTATGATTTGCTCTCCAACAAGATTTCTACTATGTGCGAATCGTGAATCCTGATGATCCGCTCTGGCGCCAGAGAACGGACGTGCCGAGTTTGCGGCGAAGCAGTTCGTGCCGTTCAGCGTAGCCGGCCGCCAGAAGCTATCCGAGATGCCGCCCGTGCCTGAAACAGATTGCCCCCTTCTTTGGCGTTACGCCGGCTCCGGTGCACCTTACAATGACCCCGGCCCAGGAGTTGGCGGCCGAGATTACGGCGGCCGCCATGCCCAAAGAACCCCGTACCCAGGAGCAATTCGACCGCAGCAACTGCTCAAGTGTGGTGGTGCAGATCAAGGCTGGCAACCAGCCCCAGCGGTAAGAATTGCTCAAGTGCGGGCTGCAAAAGAACATCCTCAACGAGTCGCGGTGCAGACACTACTGGATCGGCTGCAATACACCCCGTTGCAATTCCAGTGCATCACATGACACCGTAGCGGGATGCGCGTCTGGCGGCTGGCCAATCCAGACGAACGGACGCAATTAAAGCCCTCGTGGCGGCGAAAGTGTTCAACAGCAAGACGCTCGACCCCAAGTTGGCGGCTGAATATCTGGCTGAATTGACATCATTCAACCCTAAACCTGTGAATTAGTTTCATCCCTCCTCAAAACACATACTCATAGTGGGAGATAAAGGTTCGTATTTACGTCGGAATAGGCATCTACGCATAAAATCATAAAATGGACGCGATAGCGTTTAGACCATCTTTCGCGAGCATGAATCAACGGCTGTTTGATTGATTACCTTCAGGCCAAAATTTAGTTTGCCTCTCAGCGCGCTACTGTTTGTTTTCGCAAAAGGAAACCGCAGCGCGCCGAATTTCTTCCAGCGCCTAATGGGTCGGCTCACACTGCGCAGTTCAGTAATAACATCTTAATCCTAATTTAAATAGAGGTCCATTCTAGTTTCCCGCGAGTCCTAATCCGAATTTAGGCACTAGGCGTTTAAAATCTCCGGCCCACCACGCGCCTTGCGCCTCCGAAAAGATTGAGCGCGTGACAAATGTTCATGCGATTATTTCTGACATCCAAACTAGCACCTTGCAAACATTTCAACTGCAACTTGTTAATTGTAATGCATTTGAACAAATTCAACTACGCACTGAAATCCCTTGTGTGCCCCGGTTCATTTCCGGGTCCTGCCACCCACCGCCTCAACCCGGTTTTCATTGCGAAAACGGTTTTTGCTGTTCGTCTCCATTGGGGATTGGTCCATGTCTGCCAGGTCAAATTTTCACCCGTATTTGCCACGATGTTTGAACCGATTGTGGCGGTTAACGGCGGATTGTGACTTTCTTGAGTGTACCTAGGAGGCGCAAATCGTGCGCAAAAGTATCGCTACGGCCCCCGTCCGTCCTCAGGCCATTTGCAGGGTGCGACCACTCCAGCTTCACCACCGCACACCCGAACCCCCGCTTACCACCCGAATTCGCCGCGCCCCCAACTTCTGGAACAACCTTCCCACCTTGGTTACTTAGTTACTTCCGTTTGTTCAAGTTATGCCCCTTCGCGTCTTCGTTGTTCAATTCCCCCCTGCCGCAAACCACCACGTATAACCTCGTACACACCCACTTCGTGCCCGAATACCCCGAATAGCCCATTTTATCCCCGATTACCCCGTTTGTTCGCATTCGTTTTTGCCTCAAAGCAGCCCATTCCACTTACAATCATCAACTTAAGCAAATTAATTGGCTTCGTTTCGCCAAAACAGCCTCCCAATTTGGGCTTGGTCTTCGAATTCAGTATTACGTTCGACATTCAACCTTTTTTCATCCCGGCGAGTTTGCCCACACCCGCCCCGCCCCCGTGTCTCCTCAAGACGCAAAAAATTCACCACTCGCCCGGGCAGGTAAAAATTCGGTTCATTCAGTCATTCTGCCAAAAAATCCCTGCCCAATCCCAACGGGATTGCATCCATCAGCCCGGGGTTGCCGAGCCGGCGAGGCTACCCCGGGTACTCGCCCCATTATCTTCCCAACCCCAACGCGGTTACAGCCCACCAACACCTTTGAACCACCGCTGCCTAATGATGGCTCACCGGACGATACAGCATTCCCCGCGTCGCGGAGCGACCTCGGACCTTAGCCAGACACGCTCAGTGTCTGGTCACAGCGAAACAAAAATCTTCGTCCAACGGACACGGCCAACCCCACCGCGACGCTTCCACTCCTTCGGTTCATTCGGTCATTCTGTCAAAAAAATCCCTGCCCAATCCCAACGGGATTGCAGCCTTTAGCCCGGGGTTGCCGAGCCGCGAGGCTACCCCGGGTACTCGCCCCATTATCTCTTCCCCACCCCACGCGGGTTGCAGCCACCACCACCTACACCCGCCAAATCCCGGCGGCAACGCCTGCCGCCTGGCAGAAAATGTCGAAAGCGAGCTCTCCTTCCGCAGCGTAATCGTCAGCGCAGACGCGCTGACAACTCAATGCCTCAACCGCTCCGTCAAGCGGTGCCTCGCGTGACACTTACCCTACAATTTGCAGTTGGTGTGCCGCTGCGGCCGAGGGCGGAGTATTTTGCGGCGGCATCAATCCGTCCGTGGATTTGGTGTTTTAGATGCAGGTAAAACAGATGGACAAAGTGCTAATGAGAATTCTCTCTCTACTCACATGACCCGCTTGAAACTCAGGGTGGCATCTCCAAAGATTTGAAGCGCTCCCCAGCACAGGGATGAGAAAATTGAGTTGCGGATGACACCACATGCTTTAGCGTGAGCAAGTCCAACATTATCACCGAACTGAGTGATTCAAGAAATGGATTAAGCCAAATTGATGGCAAATCGTTTCTCAACGGTGCAGGCGGAGCTATAACCACACGAGCATCACGCTGAAGTAATCGCCCAACAAGGCCAAAGTTTCGTTGTTTAAGATTTGTCCGTCGTTTCGACCAGCATTGCAAACAAAAAAAATCACGCATTTAGATTCGCCAAGGCAATGCAACTAATTCTTCGTTAGTGAATTGCCCAACATCATTAATGCCAACAAAATTGCGGTGAACAGCCGCGCTGCCATGCGATAATATTATTGCAATATCAGATTGGTGAATTTTTTTGGGGGTTTCGGCCACGATAATTTCACCATTATATTTTTCAATTATTGGCTTTAACTCTCCCACGTGGTCTTAGCACGGCATTATCGCAGCCAGGTGGGGTGGCCCACAACTTTTAATTGAGAACGACGGTTTTTATTTAATCGGCGCACGGTTGCCAACACGGTAGCGAAGGAGTTGTGACACATTGAGTCAATTCGCCAACCAGCACCCGTTGTTTTCATTAAGAAAAAAAGAAAAACCGAAAAGTTCCGCCTCCGGTAACACTGTGACATTTGGTGAATCAACAGGAATCTTCGGTTGGAGATTAGCGAGCGACGAGCGAACAACGTCAAGGTCTGGAATATCATAACTTCCAAGTGAAGCATATTTCTTATCCCAAAATAATCTTCTGGGTATGTTTTTGCCATTCGATGAAATAGCTGTGATTCCAATCTGAGTCGGAAAGTTGTATCGGTCCATCTATTCCCATCCGGCGAACCACCAACGGCAAAGTCGTCTGTCACAAATCATGAACAAGAAAGCATAGCGCTTCATTTGGAGCTGCGACAAAACGCACAGCACTTAATGGGAGCTGAACGAGGTTTTTAAAATTTGATCAGTCCGTTTAATTTGTTGCTGCATTGCTTTTGCATATCGATGCACGATCTGTATTTTGGTCAAACCCATTGGGAAACACTTCGTTAATTTTAGCCAGTTTAAACTTCTGCTGATCGCTATGAATCTCCCATTTTGCGCGTGACGCTGTTAAAGCAGTGTGAAAGCCATGTTGCTGCGAGTAGGAATAATTCTGGATCATTTCCGCTTGCAGGACGATTTAATTGCACGACGAAGCGAGACCCCGCCAAACAAACTTTGGCCGTGATCATCATTGACGTTGGAATCTACTATATCTCGCATTTGAGAATTAATGTCTTCGATTGTTGGATCTTGCATCAGAAACGGCGAAACAATTGACGTATCGGACGTGGACATTTTGCCGATTGTCTTAGAACAAGATCAGTAAATCCATTTGGGATCAGAAACCCGTAATCGCGAACAGATATTTAACAAACTCCCAATCGAAACACGGCCCCCACCTGTTTCATCAGGGATCATCCGAGCAGGTTTTGGATATATCAAAGATTTCAGATATTTCATTCGACGGTGTGTCCGCTCTGATGTCGTGAAGACGGCAAGAAACTTCGGAGGTCAATACTTCTTTCAATTCTCTTTACGCTCTGGATATGCCGTAACCAGTGTAACTCGCGGGAGATAAACATTCGAGCGTATTGATTAAAACACGCATCACGAAAGATTCTGAATCCAAGCCTCATTTTCTGCTTAAGCATACAGACGTGCTGTGGCGCTGTTTTTGCCACCATGGCTTCGAAGCATATATTGAGATGCAACAAGGCGGTCAATGGATTCCGCGCGCGGTGATATACTTCTGCCATGCAACTCCATGCGTGCGACAATCTAGCGGCTTGGAATCTTGGGATTATTTAGGCCAAAACAACAAGATCGTTTCCGCCAAATTTAACGCATCTGAGACCTTTTCATTTGTAGCAAGCGCGCTTAACAACTGAATGCGGCTTGATAATCCCAGGCGACTCATTCCTGACACGGCAGGCGATGTTCAAGTTCTGAAGCTTTGTTCCAATTGCCCCGAAATCTGGTTCTTTGGTTAATCCAAGAATAAGAACACATAGTGCCGAGCATTACTTCACATTCGAAACCCCGTCCTGATAATCTTTTGGTATTAATCCGCGCCCTAGAGGAAGCCCCTGATTAACTTCTGCCACCGCTTTTACAAAGAGTTTATATTCTTTGCAACTTTCATCCAATTGATCGAAGTTGTAGGGACATTCCTCGTTGAGTCGCATTTTGAGTGCCCAAAAAATCCTGAGCTCTGCCAACATTTTTGATGCAACTATAAACTAATAATCCCAGCTTTGACTGGTCATCTAAAGTACATCAAGATATGATTTTATCGGCTTCTTAAGTCGGTTTCTGTTGGATTAGAGCAACATATCTAAGAACCTCAGAGAAATCTTTTTCGATCAACTCTAATTCTCCGGTCTCTTTCGTGAACTGAATCGGAGAACGTTACACTTCGCCTGCAAAGCCGCAATTTCCCCGTCATGGGTCACCTGCGGCTCCAAAGATACTCCAGCTTTTTGGAGGTCGCCGACAATCCAGCTCATAATAAACAGCTTTCTCTAAGGCTCGTTTTTCTTCTTCTTTGAGTTTGCACTTTGCCTACTAGAGAAAGAACGAACGATTCCAGTCAGGACTTTTTGACTTTTGAGACCGCCCATGCTTCTTCGAATTGATGGCCAGCAGTCTTAGCCAATGCCGCTGCTTCAAAATTTTTGCGTTCGCATAAGATAATCAAACGAACACAGTTCATCGGTCATCGGATAGGTCAGGGAATGAACCATCATGCCATTCATATTTTGGCTTGAAATGTCCCACGCCTCAATTTTACGCGCCACCACTGCGGCGGCGTTAATTGCTCAACTGTGGCAATCCCAATAGCTAATGCGTTTTTCCAATGCTGACGATGATTCCTTGGCCTCGCCACATGCTGCGGCCGCGATTGACAAATTCAGTAGAATGCTGGGGTCTTTAGTCAGCCTGAGATGTTCTAACATGGCTTTAAAGCGTGCCACGCTTCAAACCAGTGCCCTTGCGCTCCTAGAATAATTGAGGACGGCATAGCTTGATCCTCTGTTTCCGGAAAGTTGGCACTGACAAACGATAAGGCAGCTTCCAAGCCATTAAGCCGACGGATTTCATCTGCTTTAAGTAAGGCATGGTAACGTGCCTTCATCACCGGATCATCGTGTGTAGTGCAATGCGCCAGATGTGGGTGATTTTCGTATGTCTTCCGGAATACTTTCCAACTCCATCGCAAATTGCTCCACTAAAACAACAACTGATATATTCCGACTTGTGGCAATCTCCAACAAGCGTTTCAAAGTGCTAATAAATGCGGGAAAGTTAGATCTTCTGGTTTACTATTTCGAACACTTAAAAATCCCGTATGGTTTTTTAATCCGGCTTCAAATGCAGTGTCAAGATCGTTAAAACGCAACCTTTGAGCCGCGCATATTGCTACAGCGCTACGGCGGGCTGAGCCTCCAGATAATCCAGAACTTTCTCTTGCATTGCTTCGTTCTTCTAGGACAGTTGATGACTTGGACAGATGCTCAAGAATTATTTTGGAACTTTCGTTACTAGAATGAGCATACGCACTGTTGACAGTTTCGAAAAAACTTTTCTTGCAATTTAGTTGTCCCTGACCAGGGGGGCACACAACCAGCAGTTGTTTCGAATAATTGATTTCCGATCAAGAGTTACCAATTGCGATGCTGTAGTGAACCCACGCTGCAGCTGGAGCAATACAGTCTGTTGTCGTCCAAGAAAGACAGTAAAAACACCGCCGGGGGCCCAATTCTGAAAAGTCTGAATCTGATGGAACCACAATTGTTCGTGGATAATTCATTGACTTCAAATCTGCCAGAAGTTTCATCACTCATTCTAGTATAAATACGTTGCAGAATCAGCTTAGTCCTTTTGATAAGTGGAGGTGGACGGGTTGGCGCTGGCCTTCGGAGAAGAACAGGGCTTCGTATTTGGGCAGCGTCTTCAGCGGTCGGCGGTGTGGCGCTCCATTTCCGAGGGGCTACATTGCGTGCCAAGGTCCGAGCATCCTGATCCGTGACCCGAAGGATGAGATAATTGGCGATGGCCGAATACAAACTGGAATCGAAGTCTTTGGCCTCCTGCGAGGCAACGATCATCGCTAAGCCATATTGCGACATTCTTTGGCCTGGTGGGAATGAGCTTTAATTTGGCGGCTCGGTGGGCCTCGTCAAAAATGACCGCATGAGTGATGCGATCGGGCCGACCACGGCGAAACATAAAGGGTCATACCTAACTTTGACACAAATACACGTCTCACCGCCCCCCGCCCAACAGATGACAGGCCAGCCCACTCAGCGCCCGGCGAACCCGCGCCGACTCTGCCATTCCCGGATAATTCCCGTAGGCCATAATGCCATCCATTGTCGGCGCAAGTTTCACTCACTGTCAAACGACGGTGCCAACCGTATCCACCCCCTAAACATAACGTCACGCTCCATTGATTGCCGTGGCCGCTCTTCGCCCCCTCACCCCCACCCCCACGCTAATCTTGCAGTTCCACCGAATGATGCCGCTAGTTTTCCTTTTAGTGAGCACCACCGGCACAGAAACTCCCCTCCCGCTGACCACCGCCGACCAGCCGTTGGCCCCCCCTCCCCCGAAACCGGCGCCTGCGTTTGTCACCACCCATTGTCCATGGTTCTGGCCGCCGGGCGCGGCGATACCACCGGCCCAAAGCGCCCTGGCCCGTTTATGCCAGATTTATTGCATCCGCTGTATGCCTACGTGCGGCGGCTCGTGTATCCCGCACACGACGCCCAGGATCGGACCCCAGGAATTTTTCGCGCGCCTGCTGGCGAAAAATCATAGCTCGCCGCCGCTGACCAATCCCGCGGCCGGTTCCGCTCCTTCCTGCTCGCGGCGCTGAACACATTCCCTCGCCAATGAATGGGACAAAGCCCACGCCCAAAAGCGCGGCGGCGGAGAAATCCCCCATCTCCATTGACCTCGGCGCCCGCCGAAACAGCGTGCCGCTTTGAGCCGCCGACACCACCACGGCGGAAAACTCTACGCCCCCCTCTGGGCGTTGACGCTGCTGCTGGATCAAGTGCTGCGCCGGCTGCGCCACGACTACGCGGAGTCCGGCCGCGAAAAATTGTTCGAGCAGTTTAAAGCCCACCTTGACCGAGGCCAGCCACACCGTCCGGTTATGCGGAAATCGCCCACCATTGGGCACCAGCGAGGGCGCCGTCAAAGTGGCCGTCCACCGGCTGCGCCAGCGCTACCGCGAAGTGCTCCGGGCCGAAATCGCCGATACCGTGGCCAGTCCGGAAGAAGTGGAAGATGAATTGCGGAATCTGTTCGCCGCCTTGCCGGATGAATGGCAGCCACCTGGCTCCCCGGTGACACCCGCAATCGAAAAATAAAATTACCCTGTACCTTCCACTGGATTTCCTTCAGTAAGCAGTGGATGAATATGAACTTTGAACCTATGCAAGCGGCATTGATTGGCGGCTGGGAAATAATCCTCGTCCTGGGAGTCATCCTCTGCCTGCTGCTCATCCCCGCGATCATCTGCGGAGTAGTTATCTATTATTTCGCCATCAAACGGCCCAAGGAACAGCCGGGTTTATCCGCGCCCGTCACTCCGCAAACGTTTAATCCGCCTCCGCCGACCAACCCGCGCCGGCAGCTTTCGACGCCCCCGCCCGCCCCGCCAGCGGCCGATCTCAGCAAAACCGAAGTCATGCCGCGCAAATGTCCGCAATGCAGTGCCAGTCTCCCGCCGATGCGCCGGAAGGACTCTGCCCGGCCTGTCTGCTCCAACGCGGCTTCGCCACGGAAAGCGGCGCGCCCGCCGGCCCGGCCAGCCAGGCCGCCTTTGAGCCGCCGCCCATGGAGGAACTCGCCAAGCTGTTTCGCAACTGGAAATCCTCGCTTGCCTGGGCCGGCGGCGGCATGGGCGCGGTTTACAAGGCCCGCAGCCACGACTGGATCGCTTCGTGGCGCTGAAAATTCTCGCCCCCGAAAACAGCAGGACCCGCAATTTTGCCGACGCTTCGGAGCGCGAGGCCCGCGCCCTGGCCCGCCTCAGCCACCCAACATCGTCACCGTGTTCGACTTTGCGAGGTGGCCGGCCCGCTTCTATCTGCTGATGGAGTTGTGGATGGCCTCACGCTGCGGCAAGTGCTGCAAGGCGGCAAACTGGCCTCCGCCGAAGCCCTCGACATCGTGCCCAAAATTTGCGAGGCGCTGCAATATGCCCATGAACACGGCATTGTCCATCGCGATATCAAGCCGGAAAACATCCTGCTGATAAACTGGGCCGGGTGAAGATCGCCGATTTCGGCATCGCCAAAATTGCCGGCCTCGAACCCAAGGATTTCTCCCTGACCGGCGCCAAGGATGTGATGGGCACGCCACATTACATGGCCCCGGAACAAATTGAGCACCGCAAGCCGTAGATCACCGCGCCGACATCTATTCGCTGGGCGTGGTCTTTTACGAAATGCTCACCGGCGAACTGCCGCTGGGGAAATTTGCGCCGCCCTCGCAAAAGTGAATGTGGATGTGCCCTGGATGAAGTAGTATTACCGCGCTGGAAAAAGAACCGGCCCGGCGTTACCAGCATGCCGCCAGGTCAAAAGCGACGTGGAGACGGTTTCCACCAGCCAGTTCTCACCCGGCAACCCGGCTCCAGCCCCGCCCTGCCCTCCGCCGCCTGAACCCCGGCAGCGATAAACCATCCTGCCCGCATTCTTGCTGGCGTTCTTTTTGGTGTCTTTGGTGCGCACGGTTCTATGTGGGAAAATTCTGGACGCGGCCGCCTTGCAACGGCGGCCTTGGGCGGATGCCTTTTCTTGATCATTGTCTGCGCTACTTTTAGATACACTGGCCAGCCTGTGACCGGCATCTTGCTGGGGTTTTCAATTCTGGGCTGCCTCATCTGGGCCACCATTGACTGGCTGTTGCTCGTCTGCAAAGCCTTCACGGATGGGCAGGAAAAAGAATGATCCACTGGATTGATCCCACCGGCGGCCCAGCCAACCCGGCGCCCCATCGTCCGCTGGCGGCAGCCCAAATCCGTTCCGGCGGCGGGAGTGGCCTCGGCCAAGGCGCGAGCCCTTCGATCACCGCCCGGCGGTGGCACTGATGATTGTCGGCTCATGGAAGTTTACTCTCAGCGCT
>JAQNDB010008313.1:0-10594 GCA_029204045.2 Tillandsia leiboldiana | reverse complement strand
TTTAACATTGAATCTAAGACGATCGTAGAATCTATAAATGTTAAAGTAGATGAAGCTTTTCACTTGGCATCTGGAAAATCTACCCTCGATATCTCTCTAGATGATGATTCTCCTGCCGTTGCATCTTCTCATAATAATACTTCCAATATTAATGATGCATCTAATGGGTTCTTCAAGTTTATCTAATGTGCAGGAATCATCTCATATATCTCCGAGTACTCCGTTCAACAAACGCTACGAATCTCCAAGGATCATCCGGAATCGAATATTATTGGAGATCCACAAGAAGGAGTTAGAACTCGGAGGCAGTTGGTTTGTGGATTCGCTTGCTAACGTATCTTTAATCGAACCAAAGAACATAGATGAAGCTCTTCAGGATGACTACTGGGATTAAAGCAATGCAGGAAGAGCTCCATCAATTTGAGCGAAACAAAGTCTGGGAATTAACGAAGCCTCCAAAGCAACATAATGTGATAGGTACCAAATGGATCTTCAGAACAAGAAAAATGAGGATGGTACTATCATCAGGAACAAGGCACGATTAGTTGCTCAAGGCTACTCTCAAGTAGAAGGTATAGACTTTGATGAAACATTCGCCCCTGTAGCTAGACTCGAGTCCATTCGTATACTATTTGCTATTGCTTGTCATTTTAAAATCAAATTATTTCAATGGACGTTAAGAGCGCATTTCTAAATGGGTTTTTAAATGAGGAAGTTTATGTGGCTCAACCGAAAGGTTTTGTAGACCATAAACAACCTAACCATGTTTTTCGTTTGAAAAAGGCTCTTTAACGGTCTGAAACAAGCACCGGCGAGCATGGTACGAAAGGTTGACAAAGCACCTTTTGGAGAACGGCTACACTCGAGGGGGAGCTGATAGGACTCTCTTTGTGAAGCATTATCAAAACAATTTCATTGTAGCACAAATCTATGTCGATGACATTGTATTTGGCGCAACAAGAGATAATGATGCTTCTAAATTCGCGGAGACCATGGAAAGCGAATTTGAGATGTCCATGATGGGCGAATTGACTTATTTCCTTGGATTGCAAATTAAACAAAATAATGAAGGTATTCACTTGAGTCCAATCCAAGTATGCAATGGAGTTGGTTAAAAAGTTTGATCTTGAAAATTCGAAGGATTTTCCGACTCCAATGGGAACTAGCCACAAGGGACTTGGAAGTGAATCACATAGTGAGAACGTAGACGAGAAACTTTATCGGAGTATGATTGGAAGTCTACTTTACCTCACGGCTAGTCGCCCGGATATATCTTTTGGTGTTGGGATCTGCGCGAGATATCAATCTGCACCATAGGAGGTTCACCTGAAAGCGGTGAAAAAGGATCATCCGGTATATCAAAGGATCAATTAATTTCGGAATTTGGTATCCTATGGGAACAAGTTTGGATATTGTTGGATACTCAGATGCCGATTGGGCAGGATCAGTGGATGATCGGAAAAGCACGAGTGGTGCATGCTTCTATCTTGGCCATTGCCTTGTTGCATGGCACAGTAAAAAGCAGAATTGCATAGCACTCTCGACTGCCGAAGCGGAATACATTTCAGCGGGTAGTTGTTCAACCCAACTCATTTGGATGAAAAGTGTGTTGAGCGACTTCCGGATTTCAGCATCTTCGGTAACAATTCTTTGTGACAACACAAGTGCAATTAACATTTCTAAAAACCCTGTGTTGCACTCTAGAACAAAACATATTGAACTTAGATATCATTTTCTTAGAGAGCTAGTTGAATCAAATACTCTTCAACTTTCATATATTTCAACTGAGGATCAATTAGCTGACATTCTAACAAAACCTTTGGATCAAAAACGTTTTATTCATTTGCGAAAAGCAATTGGAATGCTTTCCTTGAAATAAACTTCTTTTTGAAACCTTTGCTTAGGATAGGTTTGTGTTTGTTTTTTTTGTTTGTTTTGTTCATTATCTATGTTTGTACATAGGACATTAATTGAGCATAGATCCTAATTGACTTTAATTGCATCTTTTCGCACATTTAGAAATTTATTATGCTTTGCCATCATAATATTTCACTGTTGCAATGATCATTTATGTTAATTAAATCATCTTCTGAGTGATCAAAGTCAATTTCTCTCTCTCAATGATCTCTTGGTATAGTCATTATCTTATTTGACTGCTTAGTCGAGTATGAAATCGAGATCAATTTTTGGTTGAATACTTTATATCTTAAATAATTGATAGCCAATTGAGGGGGAGTCAAAGAAAAGTAAAATGCTCAAAAGATGTGGAAAGAGTTACATCCCAATGAGGAGTGTGAAAACTACCACCACATGGAGGAAAGAGCTACCACCTCGGTCGTCCGAGTATTGTGTGCAGCTACCACATGTATACCAAGCATGGTTGTTCAAATTTTTGATTAAGTAAAATGCATGTTGAAATACTTGACTCCGTCAAATTTCAAGGTTGGTATAAGGTGGGTTTTTAAAGAAAGATGCTCAAAGAGCCACTCTCTTCAACAGATTGTCTAGATACATTATCTACTATATTTGGGATTTCAAACATCTATTGATCTTTGTATTTCATTTTCTTTACTGAATTGATGATTTGATAAAGGTATTACTCATAAGATCAAGTTAGATGTAATTGAAGGTGTTCAACTTTAAGGGATTTAATTTTTGTAAATTCTCGTTTCATTTTTGGATATTATTGATAGATTTGGCATAATCTAATTCTTGTTGTATGAAACGATTATTTTTGTTTAAAGTTGATACACATTTGTGCTTACAATCTTTTTTCTGGTTTTCTTGAATTTCTCTGAAATTTTCTAAAGAAAAAAGTTGGAGCCGATCCGGATCGGGCAAGATGATCCGGATCCCGAACGCAGGTATTCTTCTGCGGGCTGACGATCCGGATTGGACCTGCCGATCCGAATCCCGAATGCAGTTTCTCACTGCGGGTAGCCGATCCGGATCGCAAGCATGGTCTGATCCGGATCGCGGCTAGGGTTTTATAAAGAACAAAAGGGTTTGATTTCTTTTACTCCATCTTTTGTTCCAAAGTTTCCAGAGCCTCTCTCTCTAGATTTCATCCTTCTTGGAAGCTTTCAAACTCAAGTTCTTCAACTCCAAGTAAGTTTTATTGATCAAAATCTCGGTTTTTCACCATTTTTCTCTATTCCTCCTCAAACGTGATGAATTTCTTGGATCAATTTTGTTTGTGGATGGTTTTTGATCAAATTTCTTTTGAAATAAGAACTCTGGGTAGATTAGTTTTGATTATATGCTAGGTATTCTCCTGATTAACGGATTTTTAGGCTTCGATTTCTAAAATTTCGGTTTTAGGGCATATAATAAGGATTTTCGAAAATCATGCAATTGATCTATTTTTTAAAGTCCTTTTGCAAAACTAATTTGATTCTTAGTCTCTCTACATGATTATGATTGTTTGGGTACAATCTTTTCAAATCTTTGAAAATTAACAATTTTTCATGTGTTCTTGAGTTGGTCTTCACAGGATACATTTTTCACTATCAATCAAAATGGTGATCACTTGGATTATTTTCCTACTTGCTGCCATGGTTCATACCAAGGATACTGTCAAGCCTAAGAAGGCTAAGAAAGCGAAGAAGACCAAGGATGATTCCGACACTGAATCAGAGACGGAGTCGATCGACTGGGATAACATCGAAATCGAGCAAGCTGCTCCCATTGTCTCCAAAGGGAAAGCAACTGCTGAAGCTTCATAGCCTACTGCAGCTGAAAAAGGAAAAGCCCCTATGGAACCAAGTCCAATTGGAACAAAAAGAAAAAACCGGTGCAAGAAAAAGAGGCAGTGCTCAGGGAATTACCATTGAGGAACCAGTTGCTAGGCAGCCTCCTCCACAAGACTTCATCAGCTCCGAAAGAATCAAGGATTTTGAGAAGAGGGAATGCATTGGCGAGAGACATGTCAATGTCAAACCAATGAAGGAACGATCTGTAGCTTTTGGGACTTTGGTTTGACCAAGTTGGTCTTGCTCAAATTTGCAACTTCCCTGAGACTACTGGGTACTGTCCACACTCAGTTCGAATGTTTTATCAGAACGCTGCAAGTCTGATTGATCACGAGGATGGACGTCGAGAATTTCACACTTTGGTTAAAAATATCAAAATCAAAGTCACACCCCAGCTGATTGGAGTTGTGCTAGGTATGACAGCCAGAGCTGATGGACTCCATTACCTAAAAACTCAAAGCTTCAACGACAACTCCTGGAGAGTTGTAGTTAATGGAATTTGTCTTCCAAATACTCGGTCGACCGGAAATTCTGTTTTCTCTAAAGAGCTACGACCAGAGTATCGGTATATAAACTTCATTGTCTGCTACAACATTCTTCCCAACATGAATACGAAGGTTCTTCAATGGGACAGAATGTTATACCTTTATCTTCTTGGAAACCCGACCGCATTGATGGGAGCAAACTTGAATATTCCTTATCTCATTTGGTCAAGGATGGCGCGGTATGTGGAACACTCTCATCCCACAGAAAGACTACCCTACCCAATGATTATCATGCGCATCCTTAGAAAGTTTAAAGTCGATACAAGCGTGAGCTCATACATGTACAGTTTGGGCACCATTAATGAGACGACAATTGTGAAGTCTCTCTCGACGAAGCCAGATGAACCCATAAGCGACAACCCATAATACCTCCTCACCGGCAACGAGCACAACAACAACAAGCGACAACCTCTACACCAGCAGCACAACCAGCACCTCCATCAACGTCTGATGATGATGCGTCGGTTAGCTCAATCTTTAAGGAGCAACAGCGACTCTCAAACGAACAAGAACGCATGGCTACTGATTTCGCTGAAATGAGAGAAGATATCAAAGAAGTTAAGAAGGAACAAGCTTCTATGAACAAACGGATCAAGAAAATGTTTCAGAAGCTTGGGTGTATCAGCTCCGAGGACTCTGCATAAACTTTTGTTTCTAACCTTTCCTTCGCAGGTTTTTAAGTTTTTGTTATTTTTCAGCTCTCACGTTTCTTTATTCTGATCTATTTAACTCTCCTCAAAATTTTTGTAATTATGGCTTTGTTTGTGACAAAAAGGGGGAGAGAGTTTAGAGAGAACTTGAACAATGATGATGTGAATATCGAACTTGAACAATGATGATGTGAATGTGTGAACATCGAGGTAAGTATAACCTCAACTTGAAAGGTAAGTAGAACAATGATGATGTGAATGTGTGAACATCGAGGTAAGTATAACCTCAACTTGAAAGGTAAGTAGAACTTCAACTTTTGGTTTTCATTTGTTTGAATGCATGCCTCGACTAACTATTCAACTAACTATTTGGGCATGTAATATAACTAACAAGTTGATGTTCACTAACATGACATTTGGTTTTTGATTGCATAGAAGATATGTTGGTGTTTTAACTATGATCAGTTTACATATCTGAATGTATAAATGTCATGGTAAGTATAAATGAGTATAAACTTCATCTCTGTATATGGTTTTTGAATGATATAAAATTCTTGAGGTATCTAACGATTTCTTTTGTCAAGAATGATTTCTTTTGCAGAGAGTACAGATGTCTAAGTCTAGAGTCTGTTTTAGGAGTTTAACTCATGTATTTTATTTTGGATCTCCATTGTAAATTTTTGTTGTATGGTGATAGCAACAAAAATATCTTTTTGAATTTTCTTTAGTGGATCTGTGTTTTGTCACGAAACCGCCAAAGGGGGAGATTGTTACGGAATTTGAGTTGGCGTAGTTTCGTGAAAGTTTCAAGTTTTGAAGATTGAAGGTGAAGAAAGTTGGATCATTTAACTCAATCTCAAGAAAGAAGAATTCAAAAGGATCAGGTATGTTTAACTAAAGATTTTGTGTGATCCGAATACTTCTTGTAGTGTAGAAACACTTGGAAGAATCTTTCATTGCATAAAAATCAAAAACTGGACTTGGGACATGTTCAGGATCCGGATCAGGTTGTTCAATCCGGATCCCGAAGGAGGTTCGTTCATACACCAGTTCAATCCGGATCGTAGCCTCTCTTGATCCGGATCCCGAACACTGAGTTTACCATTTTCCTTGAACGATCCGGATCAGGCTTCGCAATCCGGATCCCGAACGTTGATGTTTGGTGAACTGTATGAACGATCCGGATCAAGCACTTCGATCCGGATCCCGAACCTTCGTTTTTCTGGAACTACCTGACTCGTTACGACGATCCGGATCACAGCTAATCCGATCCGGATCGCCGTCCGTAAAATTTCCAGAAATGGTAGGTTTTTTATTCTTATCTCCTTCCTAGGGTTTCTAACCTATAAATAGACCCTATGACTCCTTTTCTAGGGTTAAGGAAAATAGCCGTCATATTCATATCTTATTTTATACGGCTCTAGATCCACATATAGAGAAGAAAGGAAATCATTAGAGAATACTCTATGTTTCTTCATCTATATTGATTAGTTTGATTCTAGGTTTTCATACTCACATCTTGAGTTGAATCAAACTAATGAATACTTAGATGGTATTTCTGATCTATCTTTGATCTAAGTATTCGGCGGATCATCACCACCAAAAACAACGATTTACCCCAAAAATCGGCGCGTGGATTCGCGTGTCCTTGTGGATTCAAGGTTCAACCGCTCTCGTGGATTCGGAGCGAGGCACGTTCGTGGATTCGAAGGGTGCTATTGGGTGAAGACCGTGGACTCGGTCGGACGTCGTGGATTCGACGTTGGACGCCGTGGATTCGGCGTTGGGCGCAGATCGTGGATTCGAGAAGCGTCGTGGAGCGAGCGGAGAAGATCCTCTAGGAGCATATGGAAAAGGTTGAGTCGTAAGTGTGTACGGTAAATCACCTTGTACGTGTTTTAATTCTAGTGGATTTCGCCGTGTTATCGGTCCCGTGGTTTTTTACTCCGGTGATGGAGTTTTCCACGTAAAAATCTTGCGAGTTATTTTTTATTTCCGCATTGGGTTTTTATCGCAACGATTTTTGAGTGTTTATACGTTTACACCTATTCACCCCCCTCTAGGTGTTTTTTCCCCTATTTAGATCCTTATTACATATAACCCAACAACCGCCATTGAAACCGTTAGTCATCCGGATGAGATGAGTATAGAGGAATTAGTAGGTGCTTTGCAAACTTATGAAATGACTTTTCCTACTAATCAAGTTTCTTCCAAGTCTTCTTCTAAGCTTACAGGTATTGCATTCAAATCAACAAAGGAAGAAGATAGCGAATCAAGTTCCGACGATGAAATCTCTTTTGCCGATTTTGAAGAACAATTGGCACGGATCACAAAGAAATTTCGTCGGAAATTTTGGAAGAATCAAACCGATGGATCTTCATCCACGAAACCATCTAAAGGATCATCGGGTTCTAAATCCTCTTACCTCAAAGGCGTTGCAAAACCTTCTAAAGAAAAAGAAAAATATGATTTCGAAGGGGAAATCCAATGCTATCGATGCAAAGGCTACGGCCATTTTTCAACGGATTGTCCTTCTCCGAAATCATATAAAAAGAAGGCTTTGCAAGCGAAAACTTGGGATGATTCTACTTCTAATGAATCGACCTCAAGTAAAGAGGAAAAAATCGTTGCTTCTCATGCCTCTCATTTTCCCTATTCTAATAATTGTTTATCATCTTTAGTCACTGACTCTACTCCTTTGATTTTGTATGAAACATCAACAACCGGTGGAGAGTCATCAAGTGAGGGGGAGTCGGACGAGGAAGAACTCGTTGAGGCATATCAATAACTTCTTGCGGAATCTAAGAAGATGGCCAAACATATCAAGAAGTTGAGAAAGCAACGACTTGAAGATCAAGACGAGAATCATGCTTTAAAGATAAAACTTCATGATCTCGAGGAGGAACGAGAACGTTTATTGGAAAACAATAAAATCCTCCAAGAAAAGCGAAACCAATCAGAGACAAACGCTAAATCATATATGGACAAGATTGGTTTTCTAGAAAAACAGTTTGAGGATATTCATGTCACCAATCAAGCTTTGACCAAGCAAGTTCATCAACTTAAATTCGACATACAAAGGTTTTCAACCGGTTCCAAGAAATTTGATTGTATGTCCGGATTAGGTCAAACAAGCAAGGTTGGTTTGGGATTTAAGAAGGATCAAACTGTGCATGCTTCAAGTTCCACATTCAAATTGAGAGGAAGAATGTGTCACCTTTGTGGACTTGAAGGACATTTGGTGAAGAATTGCTCGAAAAAGAGAAAGAAAAATCCTTCGGCAACTTCATCTACGGGGCGGACTCAACGGACTCAAAAGATACATCAAGTCAAAGGAGTTCACTCAACCCACCAAAGGTCCGAGCCACAACATCAATCACACAAGTGGATCATTGCGAGGCAAAGACCTAAGGTGGATCAACAGTCAAAGCGGACAACCCCCGGCCACAACGAATCAAGACAACCCAAAATCCAGCGATTTTGGATTCGGAAAGGTGATATCTTTCCTTGTCTTAAGTTCTAATTAGCTTATGACTGCATGTAATGCTTTGATTGGTTCTCCCTTCATATTTTTTCTTAATCTTTGCATTACATGTGTTTTCAATGCTCTTGGTTTTATGTTTTGATCTTGAACAAAAGGTTTTTAATGAACAAGTGCATTGAATAAAAAGGGGCTTCACGGTTATTCACTCCAAATTAATTTTATATGGATTATCAACTTTACTCTATAATCATAATCTTGAAGATACTTCATTATAGGAGTTTTTGATATTATAAGCATCAAATTTTAGAAATCATGTGTGATCTTTAGATGCTTAATCTATCTCGGTTGTGTGATTTCATTGTGATAAATGTGAGACAACTGATAGACTAAAATTTGGGATTTAATTCTTTCACGTAAGAGATTGCATTCTTACAAGGGTAAATAAATGAATTGTAAAAGATGTGGAAAGAGTTACATCCGAAAGGAGTGTGAAAACTACCACCACATGTTGGAAAGAGCTGCCACCCCCGGTCGTCCGGTCTGTGTGTGAAGCTACCACATGTTATGGATGCTTGAAAAATATTTATGAAATTTTGTTTAGTTGAAGCATTCGGAGATTTAAATTTAAAGCTCTTATTTTGAACAATCTCCTGGTTGGTATAAGGTGGGATAGTTGAAAGATGCTCAAAGAGCCACCCTTAGGTATTTTAGTGCTTATCTCAAATTTGAAAGGGTAGAATTCAGAATTGATGTCATTTGGAAATCTCCGTAAGTCATCTTTGTAAATCCGTTACATCTTGATAGAGTTTGGATCTCAAGATTATTTTTGATGACTTGTGTTTGATGAATATAACATGAAAAACTGTTTATAATGTTTTATCTTTGTTTTTCATGATTTTGGAGTAAATCTTTTTAATTTCGTGAAATTAATTGGTTTGAATGGCATCTGTGTGAATTCATTGTTTAAAGCACTTAAATTGATTTCTTGATGGAATACAAATCGGTATTTGAAAAGATTCCAAAATCTGGATTTGTTTTAAGAAATTATCTGATTTTTGCTTTCTGGTACAGGTACGCAATCTGCATTTTTGTTGTATACCAGAACTGAGCTTTTATCTCTCTTTCTCTATGAACTAATACTGTTAGTGATTTCCTTTTGTCTAGTATGTTCACTGTTTGACAATTTGTGACAAAAAGGGGGAGAACAGAAATTAATGATCGTATCACAAAGGGGGAGAACAGAGATGCTCATAACTTGGAGAACATGGAGAACATGGAGAACATGTTAGAGATGCTCATGATAGGGGGAGATAAAGAAAGGACTGAAAAAGCCGAAAAACAAAAGAACCAAAAGGACGAATCAAATGTAGGATTCTAATTTCTAACGACTAACGTTTGATTTTGTTTGGAGTTTTGTTTTGCAGGAATTACATCACTTTAAGACTCCAAGTCCTAAGTCATAGAGTATGTTCTAGGACTGTTTGGTTCAAATGTAATTTTGTATTTATTGGATCTTTCATGCAAAGAAAATCAATGTTTTGGTGATAACATTGAATTTCGACTTTTTGGTTTAAGATGAGTGACTTGAGCGCTTTTATGTATTTTTGGGTTTTGTCACGAAATTGCCAAAGGGGGAGATTGTTACGGCATTTTGGTGTTGGCATATTTCGTGAGTCAAGTCAGTGAGTTGAGTTGGAGTCTTAAAGGGATCAAATTGTCAATCAGCAATCAAAGACTTAGAAAAGATTCAACAAGAGCTCAAGTTGGCACTCAGTGTCTTGAGTCTTGAAGATTGAAGTTGAAGAATTGTGGATCAGTTACATCAATCTCAAGAAGAAAGTATTCAAGAGGATCAGGTATGTTTAACTAAATAATTGTGGTGATCCGAATACTTTCTTATAGTGTAGAAACACTTGGATGATCTTTTAATTGCATAAAAATCAAAAACTGGACATGGGGCATGTTCAGGATCCGGATCAGATGATCCAATCCGGATCCCGAAGGGTATTAGTTCATGTGCAAATCCAATCCGGATCCAAGCCTATTCTGATCCGGATCCCGAACATTGGATGTTGCTGAAATTCATGAACGATCCGGATCGGGAAGTTGCAATCCGGATCCCGAACCCTTATTTTTCTGGAATCGTCAATCTTGTTACGACGA
>JAQNDB010008310.1:0-10614 GCA_029204045.2 Tillandsia leiboldiana | reverse complement strand
AGAGTCCCCAGCACTTTCTTCCTATGTAGTGACATATTCAGTTGTACCAGTGGCACCGATGGAGCGAGCAGCCCATCGTGCCGACGAGTAGTGCCGAGGCACAGAGGCAGGGTGGATAGCGGATAGTAGATGAGTTTTGGGACTCATCGATCGATGAAGTCAATCCGGCAGTCTGACCATCCGGATTCGTAGGTTTGAGTGGGAGCCCTTGTTGGCAGAATTGGGGTTGGTGGTGATGGCGAGACTATTTGAGAGCCTCCCTGTGCTAGGGAGTTTATGCAGTGGTCAAACTGCGCGCTCCAGGTTTCGAGGGATGAGGCGCATAGGATATGTGTGATTGGGAGTGGATTGTGCCAGGATACTTTCCGTTTAGTGGTCCCTCCGTTACGGATATTGACGCTTCAATGGAGTTGGCGTGGTGTATGGAGCGTGGCGTTGTAGTTCCATGGATAGGGACCTGCCACCAGAGACGAGTTCTGGATTTTGAGCTCGTTACGGGGGATGGAGCATAGATCGGTCGGCAGAGGCATTTCAGAATTCTTTCCAGGATAGCGGATTTCAGAGATGCCAGAGATCGGGTGGATCCCGATGGCAGCATCAGCACCTACATCAGAGTGGCACGGCGGTAGCATGCATTGGTTATACGTAGGACCGCATTGTCACCCCAGTGTGAGCAGGGGCCGACTGAGCGACGACCACCCTACATCGAGCGGATGAGTCTGTACCGCCCGTTGGAGGGCGCTACGGCACGGGACAGGTTGTCGCGGGCATGCTTTCTTTACAGCAGTTTGAGTTGAGTGTTTATTTGGTTCTGTATGGACTGGAGGTAGAGTTGTTACACGTGCACTAGAGGTACAGATTCCTGTTGCGTTGTGCATGTGGGGGAGCCTTGTGGATCGTGTCCAGTACAGTTGAGACTTGGAATTATACCGGCAGGTGTTACGGTCTGGGACAGCTCCACGACTCAGATTGAGCACACAGGATGGACCAGTTGGTGCGGGGTAATTGGAGGACCCGTCGAGTGTTTTAGAAGTGGTTTCGCGCGACACAGATGTCAAAATTGGACTCAGGGCGAAGTTTGGATAAGGATCACCTCTCCGAATGCCTTCGGCAATTTTTAGAGTTGGAATTTGGCAAAACGGACATCGGATTTGGATTCAGCGCGCGAAATCGTTGAGAATGGACTATTTACTTTTTTTTTCGGAGCCTGGTTGACACGCACGTTTTTCGAGGCTTGTGCGCGAATCTCGAGGCGACGGCGCGCGGATCCCGAGGTAAGGCGCGCGTCAATTTGTGTAAGATGAGATAGTCGGTTTAGGACGCCCCACGTAAATCCCGTCCTCTTGTGGATGCGTGGTAGTGGGCAGGTGCGTTCTAGTAGACGACAGGCGCAGGCTGGACTGAGCCAGTTTTGGTTGGCAGTCTTTGAGATTGGGTGTTATGAGCGGGTGGTTACATATTATGTTCTTAGATGGTTTTTCCTGAGAGCATTGATACTGAGGCATTTTAGCAGTAGCGAGAGTATGCATAGCATGTTTGATAGACCTTCCTTTTGAGCATTATGTTTGAGATATTAGCTGTAGTTTTCCTCAGCTTATCTATCTATCTATCTGCATATCTATCTGTTTTGCCTCCAGTAGACTTAGTGGGCATACCGTGGATATTGGGACGGTACCCACTGAGATCTGCCTTCTGCAGTAGATCTCACACCGCTGCGGTGACAGGTTGAGGTAGCTGTTCCGGCTTGGTTCGCGCGGGAAGACAGCGATCGAGGTGAGGACGTGGCCGATTAGTTCCTTACCAGCATTAAGAGTCAGAGGTAGATGTACCCGTTTTATTTTATGACTCCACTTTGTGTGGACATTCTGAGAGACTAGTGAGGATTGTATTTTTTTTTCATAGCTTGTCAGACTATGTATTGAGGACTTTCATTTATCCAGATGTTCAGTTGATTTCTATAGCTATTAGTTCTTTTTCAGCTCTGATACATGTTAGCTATAGATCTTTTGCAGGATAGTCGCTTCGTCTGTGCGGCAGTTTCCGCACAACGGCGGATCTGTTGGCGAGCCCGGGTCGAAGTTTCGACCGGGGCGTGACCACTGTGACACCCCCGAAATGTGTATTAGTCCTATATATAAATAATATAATAGGATTAAATCTCTTAACCCGGCTATAGCATTTTGGGTGACAGTAAGGCCAAGAGGTTAAGAGAGTTAAGCATGCTAGAGCTAGAATAGTTCTAGGATGGGTGACCCTCTGGGAAGTGGGGCGTCACAGTTGGTATTAAAGACATTCACCAGCCGAAAATATGAGATGAATCTCGGTGATGTAGTGTCCACGGTTTCCGTTCGAGTTACCTTCAGAATTTACGGTATCTTTCGTTGTGTTTTCGTTCCCTTGTTTTGGTCGGATTGGTTTTTCTCCTTGGAGGTTCAGAAAACGGAGCACGGCGGTGCGAACGGCTCTAAATTCCGGTGAGCAGAACTTCCGTTATCTTCTTCCTAAGTTTGCTTATGTGCAAAGGGTTAGAATGCTCATGTCGGTTGTAGGCGCTTTAAAAATTCGTGCCAACTGAGGTGATTTCCGAATGGTGTAAAAGATGAATTGAGGATAAATGGTATTAATTACCAAAGATCGAGGTTGTTATAACAAGGTAAGGGTTGTTGGGAAATTCAGAAAGTAGTTATATTGTTGCGGACTCTTATAAATATAGGGTTTGGGCAAGGGTTTCTACTTTACACACTCAAAAAGAGAATAGAAAACCCTAGTGTTTGAATCATAACAAGAAAGATCTTCGTCTTCTTCCCAAAGGCTTTATCGGAACACGGGAGTAGGAATCGGCATCGGGTTGGAGCACGGACGAGGGAGCGGCAAACCGACGGGAAACGGGAGCGCGGAGGAGGAGCCGCGTCGTACCGTTACCTTCTCCGATCCAAAGGTGTGTCGTAGTGGTTTTCGATGTTTCTTTATGACTTTAGATGATGTTTTCATGGATTTTGTTGGGTTCTTTTGGGCATTGGTGGCGTCGGGTGTCGTGTGTGATGTGAGGATTGTGACCGGACGGGAAGCCGCCGCCGCCGTCGGTAGAGACAAGAGGCCGCCGGCGAACCGTAGGAACATCATTGCAAACACGAGGACGGGACTGGGCCACAAAGGGCATCGCCCGCTGGGCATCGCCGCGTGCGGGCGCCACCCGCACGCGGGGAGCCCATGCGGGGCGCCGCCCGCATGGGGCGCTCATGCGGGGCGCCGCCGCATGGGACCGCACATGTGGGGCATCGCCGCGTGAGAGGATTCGCGGGAAGTTCGCCGTTTCGCCACGCGAGTTGTTGGGGAGTGCCGTTCTGCTATGTGTTGGGTTGATCTTCTTTCGTTGTACATATCGCTACCCAAAGCATGATCGGAGCATCGCATGGAACCCCAAATTGTGTTTGTGTTTAACGATGGTTTAACGTTAGTTTTTGGATGTAGTTGTTCGGCGGGATGAGGTATTTTTAGTTGGAGCTTTCGCACATCTTCTTCTTCATTGTTTGAGGTGGGTAACTAAACCAAGGTTGAGGACGTTGTCGGAACTCGTGTTCGTCCTTTCTCTTCCTTTCTTTTATTAAAATGTTTTGACATAACTTTTTTAAGGAAGGACAATGTGTGGCACGATATTAGCGAAATTGATACATATAAAAGAGGATAGGACAAGACGCTTGATTTGGTCGGGTACAGCTACCGCGATCAAATCTATGATAACAGGTTTTGAGGCTCATGGCACTATCACGTACACCAACGGTTGATCCACCGCAGGAGGGTGCATTTTCCAGATGAGTGGTCCGGGATGGACCCGTGAACTCTATGTGGCTATTGCGTAGGGGCCACTGAAGGAACAAGGGGTGGTTATAAAGCACCAAGGAATTGAGCAAGGTTGGGTAATCCTTAGGTCGACGGACTAAGGGATGGTGATGTTTGGAACGGATGTTCTGTTGTGGTTTGTTGTCCTATTACTCTTTGCATCTATCTATATTGCATCATGATTATGTATCGGTTATTTTTCCTTCCTATGTTTTGGTCACTGACTCCCACTATGTGACAGGCTCCGGCGGGACGGAGGAGAGACACTAACGCACGAGTGACATCGCTTTACGTCATCTCGGTGACTTCTTCTTACTCCTCTATGTTGAGATACTATGCGGATATGATGAGCATGACACTTATTCAACTTGTTTGTGGATGATGGGATATGACATGTGTATGTAACGCCCCGGGGGGTTTTTCGGTAGAGCGGAAAACGTGAAATATTAAAATTTTTCATTTTACAGGGTCCCCGTCGTGGCGACAGACCCGCCACACGCGCAAATTCCTCAACTCCGATCGCGGAGTCTCCTTCGCACGTGCACGGCGGTCTCTGCTGGGTCAGGTGTGCTAACCCGCTCTCAATCAAATTTGTACATTAACCACAATCACGGCATACACAAACAAAGAGAGAAGTAGAGGGTAAAAGGACTAGCTAACACGGTCGCCAAGTTTTAGAAAGGATAAATCCAAGGGTTTTCAAACCGGTGCTACCCGGCACCCTTTATTTTAAAAGTCGTTTTCGCAAATGTTTTTCCTTATGCAAAAATAGACCGCTAACTGCAGAGTGCAAAAATAAACAGGACACCACAGACATAACATATCCACATCACACCACCAACAGAACAGCTAATCTGTCACGCCCCGAGATTCAAAAGGGGGTCTAAATTTTTTTTTTTTTTTTTTTTTATATCAGAGTTTAAAATCTTGATTTCTCTAAGGCGAGAACAGACCGCACACATATAGAAAAGTCTCTGTACATCAAATAGAGCCTTCTATATGTGCTCGGCTAACAGATACAGTCAATCAGAGTAGATACGAGATAGCTATACTAAATAAGTTCTACTCTATTACAACTACAAGGTTCATAAGTTAATACATCCGGTTCTCAAAATGGAAATATAGTTGCAATGTTTTACTAAATCAAAAGGGGTACATCCTACCAGGGATAAAATACTACGCGTCTCACACAGAACGTCCAAAGGTCCCGCACCCGAAGGACCTGAAAAACAGTCACCCGAGGGTGTGAGACACACCGGAGTGTATCCCAGTGGGCACGACGGGCCGGGAAAATAGCAAGCCGTACCTACTGGATACAATAATAAGCGGATAACAAAAGTAGGATATACTGAAGATTAATGCAGGTATACAGTTAGGCAAGTAAGATCAAACATGGATCAATAGAACAGAGTATGCATATATAACACAATCATATTATGCATGATAAATCTATAAGATATGAAATGCAGGTAATCAAAAAGCAGGAGGATATCAAGAAAATGCATCAAAGGTAGTACCACAAATATACCCAATCAAATGCCACTTTTGGGCCACAAGGGCCTCAGGCTAAACTGCCATGGAGCATAAGACCTCAGGCAAAAGCCCCTTTTGGTCATTGGGGCCTCAGGCCTAAAGCCACTTTTGGACCCTGGGCCTCAGGCCTAAAGCCACTTTTGGACACCCTGCTAGCTATCATAACCCCACTGGGCTCACGGGTCGATCAGACCTCTCTACCGGTAAAGAACACCCTGACGGTGGCCAAACCGTCGGTGTGCGTGACTAAAAGCTGGCTCGACACGGCGATCATAATGCTGATGCTCAAACCATGGTCCACTGACCATATAGACGCAAGAAGCCGAGGAAAATCCCCACCGGGATACAAGTATAACATGCCACGTGCTGAAGTAGTATCTCCTATTCTAAATATGCAGTGAAGAATAGAGACAGGTATAGAACTATGCTAGTGACCAATCAAGCATGGCATGTGTCCAGGAAATGCATATCTACTGCTGAAGAAGTATGATATATCTCAACATGATAAACAAGCAACTGCTGGAATATAAGCATGATGTATAACTACTGCTGGAAATCAAGGCATAATAAAAGCTCATCTGTGGGACCAAGGCTATGCAGATGTAAGGATTTTGTGGATATGCAAGCAAGTAGTAAGAGCAGGTATAACTCAATAGCAATCATAATGCTAAATCTCAATCCACGGTCGGGAGACCGAACAGTCGGCGAGAAGCCGAGGAAATCCCTTCGGGATATTGATACTGATGCAAATCATAATGCTGAACCTCAATCAACAGTCGGTGGACTGGACAGTCGGCGAGAGAAGCGAGGGAATCCCCATCGGGATATCGATACTGATGCAAATCATGCCAGGTACTAGAACTCCTATTCAAACATGCAGTGAAGAATAGAGTATAACGAAAGGCTCATCAGTATAATCAAGCAATATAGCTGTAATGACTGAATGCTGGAATAGAAGCATATATTAAGGCTAAAGCATAGGTTCAGGGCACAAGAACAGGGGTCCAACCTACCACGGCACCCGTAGGGCCGACCTGATAAAACGCGGACGAAGATAAACCCACCTGTATATAGGAGGAACAATGACCCCACCAGAAGGTAGACGGTCGCGATAGCCACAAGACGAATCACAGGGCGGGGTCGGCTCCTGATGACTGAGGCCTACACAACACCGGATGACAACTCAGGATCTACCAAATCTAGCGCGAATTGACTATTTGTCGATTAACGCATGATTAAGCATATTTAGCTTATCAGGAACCCCGGAAAACCCACCGAAGGTTCGATAATGTTTTAGAACATTCATCTAGCTTTTCCATATTGTTACATTGTAGCAAGCCCTCAGGTTAACTCAGAATGTGTTTTACACACTAAATAAACACCGTTTTGGCTCGTTCTCACAAACGGAGAATCATTTTTACGAGCCGTCACCACCAGTAGGTGACATTCGACTTGCTGAACGCCGTGCTCACCCATTTGTGGCAGCACGATACCCGAGGAAAACTTCGGGTCATGAATTACCACCAACCTAGCCGAAACGCATTTTCGTTTCTTCGGCTCACCAAAACCCAAAATAAACGCGAGCATCGCGTCCATGACCCCAAATTAGCCAGGAGTACACTGTTGCAATATTTCAAACAAACCTAACACTGTTTTTTAACAATTATTGTATTAAGGCTTGGTTTTAACATAACTTCGAACTACACCTCTACACATTTTCAGAAAAACTCCAAGAATCAAAAAGTCTCTGGATAGTGCCAGGACCCAGGGCTTGCCTAGATGCAGCCCAGGTCTGCTGGTTCAACCAGAACCAAGCCCTTGTACACACACAAGTTCACAATGCACCAAACTTTGTCACACAGATCAAGCTTGATCTGAAGTGAGCATCAAGCTCAGGGGACAATTCTAAGCAAGTTTGATATTCAACTCGAAGCCTGAAACCATTCTTTCTTCTTTCAGGCATTTTGTCAAGCACTTGGTGTGCACACTTCACACTACACCACACTCTCCATGCCCGAGCTCCATCTCTGCACCTACTGCATCTGGGGCTTTCCAACTTGGATCAACTTACTCTACTAAGTTCCAGGAGTAGTTCTCATCAACTTGGAGCAAGCCAAAACACCCAGGTTGGCCGGAGCTCGGGAAGAAGATGACCCATGTGCTTCGAAATTCGTGATGATCAACCCAGGGCCATAGAGTCAACCAAAAGCACCAATGGGTGCTAAAAACTCCGGGAAACTTCTGTGCCTGTGCCCGGCGACAGGGACGGCGGCGGCGCGGTGGAGCAAAGCTCCCCTTCGAGCTTCTTCACCTCTAATGGTGAATTTCCACATAAGCCCTTTGAAGCTCTCTAACATGGATGAAAATGTTCCTCTGGTCCATACAAAGCTTCCCGACCAAAGCCCAACCGGAGTTGGCCGGAGCGCCGGCGGCCGCAACAAGACTCCGCTTCGGGTCATCCATGGCCGCCCGCATTGGTGCTGCATGGACTCCATGCAAGTGATGGGTGCACTTCCCCCACCCTCAAGAAGAAGTTGAGCAAGTGGCGGCGGCAGGGAGGCGCGCCGGCGCCGGAGCAGCAAGCTCGGCGAAGTGCATAAACCCGAAAACTAGGGTTAGGTTCTACAAGTAAATGGCTTGATCAAACTCCACCAAATTTGGTGGAGTTGATCCTCAGCTCCAACAGTTCAAACCCATCATTTTGGTTCCCGAGTGGTTCACAGGTGCCGAGAAAAAAATGGCGGCGGTGGAGATGGCTAGGTTTCGGCCATCTTTGCTCCCGCCGGCCATGCAACGTGCATGGGGGCTCGGGCTTGTGCAGGAGGCATGCTAAGAGCCTCTTATGCTACACCTAGGGTCTAGGGTGCTAACAACCGGTGGATAGGATAGGTGATCTTACTTTGGCCGGGTTGGTGAAGGAGGAAGATGCCGGTTCTTGGTCCTTCCTTCACGCGCGCGGGCCACGACAGGCTCCAGGAACACTCCACTGGTACAGAGGAACTCCACTGGATCTCCAGAAAGACTTGAAAGAAGTTGGTTCCATCTTCTTCTTCCTCTCTCTCTCTCTCTCGAGTTCCTCTCTAATGGTGATGTCCTCGGCCAACTCCAATGCACAGGCTAAGTTGGGGAATTCAGAGGAGGTTGGTGCTTCGAATACACCCCACGACCCTTTGTGCTCTGGCCCAGGGTAGTCCAAGAGGCAACCAACCAATAAATGCAAGATTCTTTGCAATTAGCCTCAAACCGGGTTCACACACAACCCCCAGCCACCAAGCTCTGCACAGCAACCTTTCGTGGGCTTCACAAGTTGGCAAAAGCCCAACAACAATGTTCAAGAGCTTTGGCCCAAGAAACTTGAAGAAAAAGCGATAATTCGGCGCTTTTTACGCAATACGAGAAAATCCGCTCGACGAAATGCGAAATGGACTTCGCCACGACGTCCGGCTCGTCGAGACCTTCAAGATAGGCTATTCATTTGCTTGATTTGGTGCGCAAATGAATTCGGGCCATTTAGTTATGTAAGTCGCAATCCGACGCACGCACTTCGATGCACCCCGGATCGCAAACACGAAATCCGTAGTGCCATTGTGCTCAGAACATCGAAATTAGCCAGAATCGACTATCATACTGCCAGTCTCAATTTGCAGACAGTGAATTGGCCTACGGTCGATCGAGAGGGGACCGAAAACTAGAGTTTACTATTAACTTAAGTCGTGGAGCCGCACTTCTTGCTGATTTCCGAAAGATCCGACCGTTGGATCGTCGACAAGTGAATATGAATTTTTCATGTTTCGACGAGCCGGTCGCAATGTTGAACTCGGATTTTCGAGATCAGACCCCGATCAAAAAGCGATATTTTGGGGTTTTATTACTTACTTCTGCAATTAATAAATCCAGAAATTTATTTAAATCTTTAAAATTCATGATTACTACACAGCAACAAAAACAAAACACCTAAACCCTAACATCTATCACTCTACTACGCTAAAGCACGGACGTCCTCCGCAACCGTCCTCACAGTCGTCCGTGCCCGCGCCCGACCAACCTGTCACAGAGTGGGGAGTCAGCGACATAGTCAAAATGCAACATGAGATATAGTAATGTGTGCAATAAAGGAAACTGGAAAACAAAAGCAAACCACCACCAACGCGTCCGTGCTCCTCTCTCCCAAGAGAGCCACGGTATCCCAAGATGTGCCAACCTGTAAACCTGTTTTTCCTAGTCCTGTGTAACCATTATTTTCGTGCATTTGCCTCTCGTGATTTGCCTATACCCTACCCGACGCTCGTGCGGTCATGGAGCAGCCGTGAGGGGTCCCCATCAACACTAGTCGTGGGGTACAACGGGCCGACATGCCATCTTTCCGAAAAAATACACCAATGCGGTGGCCAAACCACCGGTGTGCATGCAAGCAAACCTTGGGCTCAAACGTGTGATAAAAGGGTGTGTCGTACCCAAAGTGACACAGTTATCACAGTTATCGAGGTATAAAAAGTAAAACGTGCTGATATGAAACAGGGGTTAGATGCGATTATGAACAATATGTTGCATTATCAATGAAGAAAAAAGGGCAAAACTTTCTCACCCGCTCCACAGTAACAGAGGAGCACCCACCTGAACAGCGCGTCGTGTTGGTACGCTGGAAATCAATCAGCTACCCGCTTCCCTCCTCGACCGACACCCTGAACCTACGAAGTCCCCAGAGGGGCAACCACGAAACCGGTGAAAACTGAGACGCTAACAACGGACAAACATAAACGAAAGAAGGACAAGGGGGGGGGGGGCCGGGGGGAAACATGCGTGCACGAAAAAGCAAAACGAGGGGTCGAGCGGTAGCGGCGGAGCCCCGCGTGGCAACAAGCCATGCGGCTGCGGCGACGCGACAGCAACAGCGGCGCGACGGCGGCGGCGGCAAAGCAGCGCCCTGCGCGGCACAAGCATGCGGCGGCGACGGCAACGCCCCGCATGGCAACAAGGCCATGCGGCGGCGACGACGCGACAGCAGCGCGGTGCGACGGCGACGGGGGGGGAACGGCGCCTGCGTGGAACAAGCCATGCAAGGTGGGGCAAAGCCGCGCGTTGGCAACAAGCCATGTCGGCGCGGCGACGCGACAGCAGCAGTGGCGCGACGGCGGCGGCGGCAAAGCAACTCCCCGCGCGGCGCAGGCCCGCGCGGCAGCGGCGGTGCATGGAGCGCCCCACGCGGTCGCAAGCCCGCGCGGGTAGCGGCGGCGCAAGCAG
>JAQNDB010008307.1:0-10623 GCA_029204045.2 Tillandsia leiboldiana | reverse complement strand
CCGGGGTGACTGCCACATCTGGTTCAGTCAAACCTGCGCCCACCTACGACCACCTCCCGCTGACGGGCAGGGAATTAAGTAGGGCACCAAACGGACTAACCTCGCTAGTCGAGTAGCGGCATGCAGGCTATAGTCAAAATCCACTCTCTCTCTCAGAACGGATAGCCTCAAGATCACCAAACCTCTCGCACAACGGTCGACTAACTCACACGACCTCGGGAACCACCGTCAATCCCCAAAGGTTCCCGACAACACTAGCACTGGTCTAAACATAGCTACTAGACTCCACTCGGTCCCCCTGACACGAGTGCACACATAAAGTAAAAGCCTGAAATAAACTCAATCTAGTGTCACCAGTGAAACTGGTACTGCCTGCTGCCGCCGTCATCATCGGGCATAACCGCGCCGCTGTGATAGCAAAAACTGTCAATAACTGTCTGGCCCCAGCCTCCGAGGGGATCTCGAGGGGAAGCGACCCCAAAGAGGAAAGCATCACCGTGGCAAACAAACCGGCCGGTGGTGATAAGTAACCAAAGCAGGACTGGATCATGACTCTGATCAAAGTGGGAAAGCCCAACCACTAAAGAAAGCCTCGGTCCTCAATCAAATGCAAAAGTACTCAAATCGTGGGAAACTCTGTCCACTAGAGAATTCAGATGCCCAATCTGGTGCATAATAAATATCCGGTCAACCGCCCAATATCGGCGGTTGCCGCAAAGCCCCACAACTAATCCAACCTGTCCCAGACACCAAGTCCCGACTACACTACCCAGACCCCTGCTCGAACCCGAGCAACACTGACCACTTGACTAACAAAGAAGGGAAAGGAAAGCATGGTTTCTCCTAAGTCAAGTTCCAATAAGTAGTGCAGCAGTAAAAGATGGCCTAACTACATGACCATACAAGCATGCTTTGTCCTCAGAAACGATAGAAGTGGGTGAAACATATATTAGCAAAGCACGCTAAAATATTCCTACTATGGTATGCCACACTCCCCCAAGTAGGCTATTCCTTGCTTACCTCTCGCTCATATCGGTTGTACATCCATTTTGCCTGATGTCAGTCATAGAGGGGTGACATCCCCACAAATGCATTTACATTCACCAGAATATAAAACCTTATCAATATTAAGCTTACCCCACCTGAAGCGCTTAAACCAAGGCAAACCTGAAGTCGGTGAAGAGTGTAGACGCTCACAGTCCAAAATCTGCCAAAATTGCACCCTCGGTACAAGTCGCGCAAGCCGTGGCTCCAAACAACTAAAAGTACCCCGAAATCAAAGTCTACAGATCCATCGGGTCCAGCAACACTTGGAAACACCCCTGGTACAACAATAAGGTCCAACATTACACTTTCATTCCCAAAATTAACCACGCACAAACACACAAAAAATCAGTCCCAAAGATATGCTTATTTCACCTGCCGAAAGTGCCCAGAAAAATCCAATAAAAAAATCACAGCAATCCTCGCGTCGATACCTTCGAAACGAGTACCTGCACGTCAAATTCCGAGCCCGTAGGCCGAGTTACAAATTCCACAACGCGGTGAGCGCGAAAGTCTACAACATACACAACTGTATCACATTGCACAGGAGAACGGGAAAAGTATACCTTCGGGCAATTCCCGGAAAAATCCCAGAAAAATACGGTGATAATCCTCGCGTCGAGTGGATGAAAAAGTGTATAGGCTCGCCTCGATCCGACGCTCGTACAACACGTTGCACGCAAAACGGTGCACACTAACGAGTCCACGCGCAAAACGAGGCGCGTCCAAAACGCCAGCAGCAGTCCGCGCAGTAAAACGGCACAGTAAAACACGGTCCCTAACCACACGAGAGTAAGGGGTCAAATCCAATGTCCAAAAGGACGCTCCAAAACTGTGCCAAAATACCGTAAAATTAACACACGGGACCTACCCGACTGCGCCGCCGTCGCCGAAACGCTCCCCACGGAAAAACTCGCGCGCTCCACGAGGCCCACGACGCACCGCCGCAACACCTCCCAACCTCCTCCCTCACTCTCCCTCACTCTCGGTTGGAGAAGAAAGGAAAGAGGAGAAAAAATGGAGGTGCGGGGGAGAAAGAAGAAGAAGAAAAGGAGGGAGAGAGAAAAAGTGGTCCACGGCACCCATGTCCCCGTGCACCTGCCGGTCCACGGCACTCATGCGGTGTGCACCCGGTCCAGGCGGCAAAAGGCGGGCCACGTGGCCGCCCCCCTGCGCGCCACGCGGCCGCGCAGCCCGGGCGCCGCATGCGCGGCGTGACACCGCGCCCCCCCCCCCCCCCCCCGGGCGGGACGCGCCCGTGACACGGGGCGCGCCCCCGCGCCCGCGCGGGCGCCAACGGGGGCCCGCCACGTGCGGCCCCCGCGTGGCCCGTGCCGAAGGCGCGCCTCCCCGCGCGCCTAACGCGCTGCCGCGCGTGCCTCGAGCCCCGTGCCGCCATCTCGGGATCCGCGCCGCGCCAACACCTCGGTTTGCGTGCCGCGTTGTCTCAAAAAACGCGCACGCCTACCGGACTCCAAACCAACAAATAAATAGTCCATTCTTAGCAATTTCGCGCGCTGAATCCAAAAACGATATCCGTTTCTCCAAATTCTCATCCGAAAATTGCGGAGCGCCCCCGGATAGCCCACTTGATCCGATTTTCCGCCCGGGTCCAATTCTGAAGTCCATTTTGCCAAATTCCAACTCTAAAAATTGCCGAAGGCATCCGGAAAAGGTGTTCCTTGGTCCAAACTTCGCACTGAGTCCAATTTTAATATCCATTGCGCGCAAAACCACTTCTAGGCATTCGACGGGGCCATCTGATCACCCACGTGATCCATTTAAGCCCGAAGTCCCCCCACTTGTGTCCGAATTGTGCACAAACCCCGTCGACGCCACATAGGCCTCCAGAAGCTGCAGAGGCAACAGTGATCCATAAGTGGGAATTCCGGTCTTCACATCCTCCCCCACTAAGGAAAGTTTCGTCCTCGAAACTAGCTCAAATCCACCAGGAGTCACAAATACCACGGGTGGGTATCCATCAATAACGCCTCCAGCTCCCCAAACACCACTCACTCCCCGTGATCACTTCCCAATAAAAACAATACCCAGTACGGCATGGCCCGATTGCGCAATTCCCTCATCTCTCGAGCCAGAATTCGCAACGGCGTCCCTCGTACTCCAACAATCACAGATCTCAAATGGGCAAGTCAATCACGGGCGAGGGATCCAAAAGCAAAACACTCCTGAGCTGAGACGTGAAACAACACTGAGGCTCCATCAAAAGCTGGGGGAAACAGAATAACCATCAGTGCAACACGCACCAAACCACATCCTGGTGTCAATCTCAACAAGGCGACCCGAAGCATACCCACACATTCATCCAATAAGCTGGGGTCTTCACTCGGTTACTTCCCGATCCAAAATCACCCGAGTGGGCTACTCAACCGCGGGCTACACTCAAAAGGGATCCTCAAGAGACACAATCTCATGCCACAGTTGGTCACTCAACGTGCCAACATAACCACAACGGACCCACGGGTCAAAGTCGATCTCTCAACTAATAAAGGACACCCTGACGGGGACCAAACCGTCATGAACGGGACTGAAAACTGGCTCAAAAGGCGATCATAATGCTGATGCCCAAACTCGCGATCAAAAATCCAACCAGCAACGACAATCCGCGTAAATCCCACTCAAGATGCTGAGTAATCAGAACTGATAGCCAAGCAGGCATGGTCTACGCCTAGGTATATCAATCAAAGCTGGAAATAAAAGGCGTACTGAAAGGCTCAACTGTGGAATCCAAGCTGCCTGCAAAACAGCGGTTCATCCTGCCACAATACTCATAGGGTTGAACTAATGAAGTGTTGACCGAAGATCAACCCACGTAACTCTACAGCCACAATGGGAGGGATCCTAAAACACACCATCCATATCCCAACACTGGAAACACTAGCATTGGCGCTGGTATCAGTCTCATTATCCATTGGCCATGCTCTCCCGACACTGCCATGTTTAAGAAGCTCCTCACCTCAAGAATAAATGTTGGTCTCAGCCAAACTTGAATAACATCCATTTGGTCGGATTCCACCGCCACTCCAATGGCCAGAATAAGGTGACTCAAGAAGGCATGCACTTAGAGCTAAAACTTGTACCTCAATAACTTGGCATACAGCTTCATCCACACAGGAATGGTAGCACCTCCACAAGTGCTCCTCGTGCTCCAAATCGCTCTGGGAGTAAATCAAAATATCCTCGGGAAACCCCACTCCCAATCCGCCCAAGTACAACTGTGACATACAATTCCTCAGACATTGAAGTCAACAGGGCATTCGTCATTCCATTGGGCCTCGCTATAAACTCATAATGCCCCTACCGTGTCCTGAACGCCATCTAGGCGAAGTCCTCGGCTGTCTAATTTCAAGTAGGTACTCGCATCATACACTAACTGCCGGAGTATAAACTCCATCAAAAGGTCCTAGATACCCCGGACTTGTCTACACTCGAACCATAAAAGGACCCTCACAGTCGTGTATCAACGACGTGGCATCACCACCGTATACCAACGGCGTGGCATCACCGCGTATACCAACGGCGTGGCACCAGGTCAAACAGACCCCTCGATCCATCAGATCCTGCAACTGCGCCATCAGCTCTCTCAGCTCTACAGGCGATATCCAATGAGGTGCCGTCGAGGGTGGCGCGGTTCCCCGAACCACGTCCAACGCAATCTCTATCTCCCTAACCGGCAGCATTATCAACAGCTCAGGTGAAATCACACCCGGGATCTCATGAGCAACAAGGATATCCCTGAGTCCCGGTGCCGCCGTAAGCACCTCTCACACTGTCGCTAAAACCTGTGTGCTCTAACAATCTCAACAAGCAAGCCTCCTCTAGTCCGCCTTGCCGAAGATCAAAGTCCTCTCTCGCCGCAGTCAAACATTCTGTGGCGTTGTGCCAATCAATCTCAAGCACAGGGTCGAAACACCGAATTGCTACAATTCCCAATAATTCTGCCGGTAACTCGCGCTATCGGCCGCACTGGACATGATCCAAAAGCCTCCACCACATGCACAACCACAACAGGAACCTGTACCTCTAGTGCACGTGGTAACAAATCTGCCTCTAGCCCATGCAAGAGTGGAACATGCTCTAACTCCGACTACTGCGGTGAAATCCCACCTGCGACACTCGATCCACTACGTGGCGCCCTCCAACCGGCGGCACAGATTCATCCGCTCAAAGCAAGTGGTTGTCGCTCAATCTGCCTGAAAATCGGGACTATCTACAAAGGAGCACGACCTCTGTCTCTGATCACATTGAGGCGACGAATAAGGTCCTCCGCAAATAACAAATCCACGCTACCGCTGCGCCTCTCTGATATAAATGCTGATGCTGCCTTCGGGTCCACCCGATCTCCGGCATCTCGGAAACTCGTCATCTTAGAGAAAGAAATCAGAAATGCCTATGCCGGCCGATCTGTCCTCCATCACCGGCGCCAAGCGCCAAAATCCAGAACTCGCCTCTGCGGCAGATCCCTAACCAAAGGAACTGCAGCGCCACGCTCCATACACAACGGCTACTCTATCGAGGCATCCAAGATCCAAAATCTATAACGGAGGGACTGAATGAACTGAAAGGTATCCTGGCGCAAGCCACTCCCAGTCACATATCCTATGTGCCACGTCCCTCGAACCTGGAGCGCGCAATTCAACAACTGCCAAAAACTCTCCAGCACAGGGAGGCTCTCAATTGATCACTCCATCACCACCAACCACGACTCTGCCTCCAAAGGCTCCAAACTCAATCTTACGAGTCGGGGTGGTTCATCTGCCAAATCTGGCTCAATAGATCGATCATGTCCTACAGCTCCTCTGCTGTCAGCTATCCACCCTGCCTCGGTGCCTCGGCACTAAACATTGGCACAGAGGGGGTTACCCAATGCTCCGACAACTGTGTCACCAAGACCAGCTGCTCACTCCGCCGCTGATAAGCCTCTGACAATCCTGTCATCTGAGTCCGGAGTTCTCTGGCCTCAATCCGGGTATCCGGCCCAAAACCAACTGCTTAAGCTCAACTGCTATGACAGGATGCACACGGGTCAAAACCCAGCGTCGGGGAGACACCGCTCGCCACGACGAAACCACAAAACAACACAAAACAGCGCTCGACCCGATCCAGCGGACCTGTCACCCGTTCCACAGCATTATGTTGTCTGCAGCCAACATAATCACTTAGGAGAATAAACATGCCAATCACTCCTCCCGTCCCTTGGGAGAGGTATAAAACTCAATCAGGACTCTCGCTAAAAGTCACGACTCTCACGAAGTCAACCAAGGGTCAAACCATAAGCCTAGGGTTTCTAAGTCCACCATGACCTACAACCTAGGCTCTGATACCACACTAATCTGTCACGCCCCGGGGTCGAAACTGCGACCCGGGCTCGCCAACAGATCCGCCACCTATGCCAACCTGCATAAGCGAAGCGTCCTACCTGCATGAAAAGTACTACAGCTAAACAGATATCAGAGCTATATAAGTAAAAATCTGCTGTATAACTAAAATCAATCACTGTACAACTGGAAATAATACAACAATGTCTACCTCCCAAAAATAATAATCGTACAATATCCTCAGATACAGACTCATAGCTCAACAGGGAGGTATCTCCAATAAATACATCGGTGTACAGTCTCTCGATACATGATATATCCTCACTACAACAGTCTCAAAAGAGGAAAATAAAACAACTAATCTACTGAAGATCTCCTCTGAAGGGGTACCGCTACTCTCCAACGATGGGTAGGATCTAGCTCGCGACTCCCTCGCCTCGATCAACAACCGCAGAATCAGCAACACCCGCTAAGACTCTGCAAAACAAAGGAGAGGAAGGAAAAGGAGGGGAAAAACCCCAAAGGGTATGAGAACTACACCAAAAGGGAGTTCTCAGTGGGTACCACCGCCAGACCCGACGGTCTGCCCACTAAGTCCTCAAGAGACATAATATAACCAAAGAAGTGGGAACTGAACAAGAATGCTGATGTCACCTAACAGCTACCAAGCCTCCATCTAATGCTCAAGAGGGGAGAAACAAAGTATGGTATGCAACCACTAGCACATGAAGTGCACAATCGACCCAATCGAGCTGACTGCCACATCTGGTCCAGTCAAACCTGCGCCCCACCTGCACCACCTCCCGCTGACGGGCAGGAATTACGTAGGCGTCCAAACGGACTAACTCGCTATCGAGTAGCGGCTCATGCAGGCTATAGTCAAAATCCACTCTCTCTCTCAGAACGGATAGCCTCAAGATCACCAAACCTCTCGCACAACGGTCGACTAACTTACAACGACCTCGGGACCACCGTCAATCCCCAAATGGTTCCCGACAACACTAGGACTGGTCTAAACAAAGCTACTAGACTCCACTCGGTCCCCCTGACACGAGTGCAACAATAAAGTAAAAGACTGAAATAAACTCAATCTAGTGTCACAGTGAAACTGGTACTGCCTGCTGCCGCCGTCATCATCGGGCAATAACCGCGCCGATGTGATAGCAAAAACTGTCAATAACTGTCTGGCCCCAGCCTCCGGAGGGGATCTCGAGGGGAGCGACCCACACGAGGAAAGCATCACCGGGCAATAACGCGCCCGGTGTGGTAAAGCATCACGGGCAATAACCGCGCCGGTGTGATAAGTAACCAAAGCAGGACTGGATCATGACTCTGATCAAAGTGGGAAAGCCCAACCACTAAAGAAAGCCTCGTCCTCATCAAATGCAAAAGTACTCAATCGTGGAAACTCTGTCCACTAGAGAATTCAGATGCCAATCTGGTGCATAAATAAATATCCGGTCAACGCCCAATATCCGCTGTTGCCCGCAAAGCCCGACATAATCCAACCTGTCCCAGACACCAAGTCCCGACTACACTACCCAGACCCCTGCTCGAACCCGAGCAACACTGACCACTTGACTAACAAAGAAGGAGGAGAAAGGAAAAGCATGGTTTCTCCTAAGTCAAGTTCCAATAAGTAGTGCAGCAGTAAAAGATGGCCTAACTACATGACCATACAAGCATGCTTTTGTCCTCAGAAACGATAGAAGTGGGTGAAACATATATTAGCAAAGCACGCTAAAATATTCCTACTACGGTATGCCACACTCCCCCAAGTAGGCTATTCCTTGCTTACCTCTCTCATCATCGGTTGTACATCCATTTTGCCTGATGTCAGTCATAGAGGGGTGACATCCCCACAAATGCATTTACATTCACCAGAATATAAAACCTTATCAATATTAAGCTTACCCACCTGAAGCGCTTAAACCAAGGCAAACCTGAAGTCGGTGAAGAGTGTAGACGCTCACAGTCCAAAATCTGCCAAAATTGCACCCTCGGTACAAGTCGCGCAAGCTGTGGCTCCAAACAACTAAAAGTACCCCGAAATCAAGTCTACAGATCCATCGGGTCCAGCAACACTTAGAAACACCCTGGGTACAACAATAAGGTCCAACATTACACTTTCATTCCCAAAATTAACCACGCACAAACACACAGAAAATCATCCCAAAGATATGCTTATTTCACCTGCCGAAAGTGCCCAGAAAAATCCAATAAAAATATCACAGCAATCCTCGCGTCGATACCTTCGAAACGAGTACCTGCACGTCAAATTCCGAGCCCCGTAGGCCGAGTTACAAATTCCACAACGCGGTGAGCGCGAAAGTCTACAACATACACAACTGTATCACATTGCACAGGAGAACGGAAAAGTATACCTTCGGGCAATTCCCGGAAAAATCCCAGAAAAATACGGTGATAATCCTCGCGTCGAGTGGATGAAAAAAGTGTATAGGCTGCCTCGATCCGACGCTCGTACAACACTTTGCACGCAAAACGGTGCACACTAACGAGTCCACGCGCAAAACGAGGCGCGTCCAAAACGCCAGCAGCAGTCCGCGCAGAAAAAACGGCACAGTAAAACACGGTCCCTAACACACACGAGAGTAAGGGGTCAAATCCAATGTCCAAAGGACGCTCCAAAACTGTGCCAAAAATACCGTAAAATTAACACACGGGACCACCCGACTGCGCCGCCGTCGCCTAAACGCTCCCCACGGAAAACCTCGCGCGCTCCACGAGGCCCACGACGCACCGCCGCAACACCTCCCAACCTCCTCCCTCACTCTCCCTCACACGGTTGGAGAAGAAAGAAAGAGGAGAAAAAATGGAGGTGCGGGGGAGAAAGAAGAAGAAGAAAGGAGGGAGAGAGAAAAAGTGGTCCACGGCTCCCAGTCCCGGTGCACTGACGGTCCACGGCACTCATGCGGGGCACCCGGTCCAGGCGGGCAAAAGGCGGGCCACGTGGCCGCCCCCCTGCGCGCCACGCGGCCCGCGCAGCCTCGGGCGCCGCATGCGCGGCGTGACACCGCGCCCGCCCCCCCCAAGGCGCGGGACGCGCCCGTGACAACGGCTGCGCGCCCCCCGCGCCCGCGCGGGCGTGCCAACGGGGGCCGCCACGTGGGGCCCCCGGTGGCCCTTGCCGAAGGCGCGCCTCCCGCGCGCCTAACGCGCCTGCCGCGCGTGCCTCGAGCCCCGTGCCGCCACCTCGGGATCCGCGCCGCGCCAACACCTCGGTTTGCGTGTCGCGTTGGCTCAAAAAAATGCGCACGCCTACCGGACTCCAAAACCAACAAATAAATAGTCATTCTTAGCAATTTCGCGTCGCTGATGAATCCAAAAACGATATCCCGTTTTCTCCAAATTCTCATCCGAAAATTGCGGAGCGCCCCCGGATAGCCCACTTGATCCTATTTTCCGCGCCGGGTCAATTCTGAAGTCCATTTTGCCAAATTCCAACTCTAAAAATTGCCGAAGGCATCCGGAAAGGTGTTCCTTGGTCCAAACTTTGCACTGAGTCCAATTTAAATCCATTGCGCGCAAAACCACTTCTAGGCATTCGACGGGGCCATATGATCACCCACGTGATCCATTTAAGCCCGAAGTCCCCCACTTGTGTTCGAATTGTGCAAAAACCCCGTCGACGCGCCACATAGGCCTCCATAAGCTGTAGAGGCAACAGTGATCCATAAGTGGGAATTCGGGGGTTTTCACTACTTAATTAGTGAGCAGTTACTAAAAAAAAGGGGAACTTGTAGTAGGCTGGAGCTTCCTTGTGGGTGCTAAGATAGTGTGCTATGGATTATTCATGCTGAAGGACATGGTTTATGTGTTGTTCTTGAGCTGTGAGATTTTGGTGGTGATTTTGGTGTTCTTTAGCTTTTGTTTGCCCCGAGTTTTTGCCGTGGAGTGAGCCGGAGGGTACACGATTTTGTGAGCTTGGAAAATTTATTTGTTTCTTCCGAGGATTTTTCCGAGTTCGCGGCAGTGTGCCGCGCGCGAGGCACGATTTCGAGGTTTCATCAGTTTGAGGATCCGGCGCTTCACCGACTTCAGCTTTGCCTGCGGAAAGCGATCCAGGTGGGTTGGAATTTCTCCAAAATTTATTGTATGCATGTTGATCAAGTTTAGCTTACTTTTTATATAGCTGGTAAATCTGATAATTGCTAAAAACTATAGGAGGGCATTTATGAGCCCCAGGCATTTTAGCATGATCTAGGGATGATTTGAACTAGAC
>JAQNDB010008304.1:0-10626 GCA_029204045.2 Tillandsia leiboldiana | reverse complement strand
TCGGGCATAAGCCCCTCCCACCAGAAACGATCAGGATCCCAATCCCTGCCGTCACGGCACCCTGCTTTCCGCCAGGCGGGCGTCAGCACCGGCCGTGGAGAACGAACCGGCGGGCAGCGTGAAATGGAAGAGCGTCTTGGTTGTCGGCGGTGGCCTCGTACCGCAGCGGCCGCCTTGCAACGCGACCAGCCGTTCCACGAGGGAGACGGCCCAGCCAGCCGACGTGCGCTGGTGCAGGAGTTGGAAGGGCCCGGAGGAGATGGCCCGGAGCGCGGGTGATACCTGGCCTTCGCTGGCGACCCAGAGCGCATATCGCTGCCACGCCGGTTCCCAGCCCAGCTGGATGGTGCGGCCACGGCTGTGCTGAGGGCGTTGTTGATCAGGTTGGTCCAGATGACACTCGATCCACGTGTCGACGTCCCCGCACTTCCGGCCACGGCAGTGCTGGTTTGATCTGCTTGGCGCGCTGGGCGTCTCATGGGGCCGCCGGTGAGTGGTGTGGTAAATTACTTTCTGCACGACCGGTCCATGACAGGGAGGAAGACGGGCAGGGGCTCGGCGGAAGCCTTGAGCACAAAGCCCACGCGATCAAGGAGCGCGCCGATCTCCGCGGTGGAACTATGGATGGCACCGATGGCCTCTCGGGTCGATTTGGGATCATTGGCCGCCGGATCCTGGAGCAGCGAACAGACGGTGTCGATTCAGCCGAGGGTGGTGCGGACATTCGTGTTGAAGCGCCGGGACATGGTCTTGAGGTCGCCGCGCAGCTGGATGTTTTCCCGCAACAACTCGTGGTGCAGCACGGCGTCGCGGAAAATCCGCGACAGCGAGCCACTGTGCATTCCCCGGGGAACGGTTTCGACAAGATCGGACGGGTTCTGGCCGATGTGCACGACGGCCCAGCGGGGGAGGTCCGCCCGAGTCGAGGGCCTGGGCGCCAGGCCGATGTCGGCTTCGACGCTTCGCCGATGACGAGCAGCTGCCGGCCCTGGCCGGGCAGTTGCAAACGCTTCGCCGATTGTGCTCACGGGCACCAGCTGGCCCCGGGAAATGTTTCCCGGCGGCGGCCATCGCCATTTCACGGAGCGGTTCGGGTAGCTGGACGAGATAGGCAGTGGTGCTTTTCATGGCTGGTGGTGGCTGCTCGGGAACAGGCTCCCGCTTGCGGCAAATTCTGCAACGAACTTTTCAGCCGTCGAAGCTTACCGGCTTGGTGAGGTGGTATTTGAAGCCGGCTTCGCGGCTTTGGGCCATGTCCGCTTCCATGCCGTAGCGCTGAGGGCGATGCCGGGCAGGTTGAAACGGTGTGCAGGCGTTGCATGAGCTCATGCCCGCTCAGTCGGGCAGGCCGAGATCGCTGATGATGATGTCGAACCCGGCCTCGTTTTCGGCGAGGTTCAGGGCATCCTGCGCAGTGCCCGCCGACTTGACGCGGTGGGAGTTGGCCCTCGAGGAGCCGCTGGATGCAAAACCCGGGTGTCCTTGTGGTCGTCGACGAGCAGGATGTTGGACCGTTTCGCGACGCCACCGGGGGTCGCGCGGCGGCTTCTCGGCTTGCGGGCGCAGTCTTGGCCAGCGGGAAGCGCAGCGTGAAGCTGGCGCCCTGGTTGGGACCGGGGCTGGAGCCTTCGATCCCGCCGCCGTTGCTCGTGCATGATGGAGTGTGTGTGCTGATTGACCGAGGCCGAGGCCGCCGAACTGGCGGGACGTGCCGGTCTCCCTGTTCGAACGGTTCGAAGATCCGCGAGGCCTGTTCGTACTGAAGCCGATGGCCGGTGTCGGTATCCGCACCCATACGTTGTTGCGGTCGTCGTTGCCGGTACGATGGAGTGGTGCCGCGTTCCGCCGTGAACTTCACCGCGCTTGCGCAGGACGTTCAGCAGACCTGCTGCACGCGGACGGGATCGCCGACGATCTGCGTCTTGCGGGCATCACTCGATCTGGATGTTCAGGCGCTTGAGCCGGGCGTCGCCCTGGCAAACCTCGATGGCGCGGTTGAGGCTGTGTGCAGGTTGAATTCGTCGGTCTGCAGCGGAATTTTGCCGTGGGTGATGAGGGTGAGGTCCATCAGGTCGTCGATCAACCGGGCCTCGATCTCGATGTTGCGCCGGATGAGGGATATGTCGGAACGCGCGGTTTCCGGCAGGCTGGGTGTCCTTTTCCGCACCGTGGCGGCCTCACGCGGGCGTCAGCGGCGTGCGCAACTCGTGACGGACCGCTCGGAAATCATCCTTCGCCGCGCGGAGCGTTTCCGCGACCTCCTTGGCGAGACAGGTCCTCTTTTTCCTTCTGCGCGGTGAGGTCGGTCACCACGAGGCACATGACGGTGGGCCCTCGGCGAGAGACGGCTGGCCGTGAGCATGACAGGCAGGCCGGAATCCATGTCCCGGCGGAGATTGATTCGCATTTCACGACCTCGCCTTGGTTGCTGAAAACGCCCCCGATGCGTTCCACGCCTCGAGGGAAGCGCCTGGGCAGCTGGAGCCGACGACCTTGTCCGCGGGCTCACCCACATGTCGGCAAAACGCGGTGTGCAAAACAGCACGACACCGTCGGCGGAAACGGTGACAGCGCTTCCTGCATCCGCTCCACGTAAATGCGGTAAGGTTGCTCGGCGGCGCCGGGAGCGTAACCCTGTTCGCCCTTCGTGCGGGTGGTGGGCGGCATTCCCTTCGCCCTGGCGCACGTACTGAGGGCCTCCTGCGCCTCGCGGAGACTGTTCTGCAGCCGCCAGATCCTGCGGCGAGATCAGGTGGACGTGGTCCACGGCGGCGGCGCGGCGCGCGGTGCGGCGGACACCGGCGGGCGGCTCTTGGTGGATATGGCAGCTTTCTTCATGGTTTCGGGCGAACGGGCGAGTTCGTGGCGTTTGAAAGGGCGAGGCGCTGGGAGTAGTGACCGACGACTCCTGGTGAGGCTGGCCAGGGCCTGCTCAGCGAGGTGATGCTCACGGGTTTCACCAGTGTGTTCGCAAAGCGCGCCGTCGTGCTACCGCTGCAGATCGTCCTCCCTGCCGTAGCCGCTCAGGCAATACCTTGCAGCGTGGGCTGGACCTTCCGGGCCGCCGCCATGAGCTTGTAGCCATCGCCATCGGCAGGCCGACGTCCGGAGACGAGGAAGTCCGAAGGTGCGGGTGGACGCGTGAGACAACGCTTCCGCGACGTTCCCGCCGCGTGACGTCGTAGTTCCGGCGCGTGAGCATTTTTTGCAGCGTCTCGCGGGTCGAGACATGGTCCTCCACCAGCAGATCTTGAAGGCGCGCGGGACGACGAAGGAGCCGGCTCGGCGCCTGGCCAAACGGAGGCGTGGTCCCGGGCTTGATTTCCTCGCATCCGGCCGAGCGCAGCTCGATGACGAAGACCGACCCGCGGTTGCTACCGCGGCTGGCGTTTGATCGTGCCGCCGTGCATTCGACCATTTGCCGCGAGATCGCCAGACCCCCGACCGAGCCCGCGAAATTGTGGGAGCCGGCGCAGTTTGCCCTGGCTGAAGGCCGAGAACACCGTGCCCAACTCGGTGTGTGACATGTCCGAGGCCGTTGTCGGTGATCTCGATGTTGAGGCGGTCCGTTTCCGCCACGACTCGCGCGAGACCACCGTTATCTGCCCGCCCTCGTGGGTGACTGACCGCGTTCTGCAGGACAGTTCCAGAAGACCTGCTGCAGCCGCACGGGGTCGCCAGGGATGATGGCGTTGCGCGCACCGAGAAAGATCTGGAGGTTGAGCTGCTTGGCGTCGATCTCGGCGCGGATGTTCGAGACCGCGTCGTGCAGCACCACGTGGTACCGTCGACCCGCGCCGTCTCGAGCTGCATCGTGCCGCGAGTGATGCGCGTGAGTCGAGCAGGTCGTCGATCAGGCGGGCCTCGAGGCTATGTTGCGCGGATGGTCTCGAAGGTCTCCCGACTTCCGACCGGCAGTGCCGGGTTGATGGCTGCGTCGCTGGCAAGCAGCAGCACGGATTGAGCGGGGTGCGCAGCTCGTGCGAGAGCGAGGCCAGGAGTCGTCCTTGGTGCGCGAGCGTCCCAGCGCCTCGTCACGCGCGCGGGCGAGGTCGAACTCCACCTGCTGCGGGCGGTCACGGCGACAATCACCGCCACGAGGCCGACGACCTCGCCGCTGGCGTCGCGCTCCGCTCGTAGATCACGTTCACCCAGCGGCTGCCGACGTGGAGTATGGGATCCCTTTCGAACTCGATCCGCCGCCGGCGAGGCAGTGATCCATTGATGCCGGAAGGTCGCGTACGCCGCCGGCCGGTCCGTTCGGAAACGTGGCGGCCGATGACTTCCTCCCGCGAGCGTTTGTAGCGATCGGCGTAGTCTGGTTGACGAATTTGTATCGGTGGTTCTGCTGGCGGTCGCAGTGGGCGAGATAAACGGGGCGTGGCTCGTCACGAGGCGGAGCTTGTTGTTCGCCTGACGCGCGGCGTTTTCCACCTGTTTCATCCTCGAGATGTCGAGGTTGCTGCCCACCCAGCGCTGGATCCGGCCGGCATCGTCGCGCACGGCAACGCCGCGGGCCATGATGGGATGCCATTTTCCGTCGACTCCCTGAGCGTTTGCTCGCGTTCCCGAACGTCCGGTTGTGGAGCATTCCTTCCAGCCGCGAGGGTGGGGGCGACCTCGTCCGATGCATACGGAGGCCCATTCGCCGCGGGTGCACTGTTCCTGTGTAAGGCCGAGAAGCTTGAGCAGGAATCGCTGACGTAGAGTCGTGCGTCCGTCAGCATCAGCGGACCCGACACCGTAGCGATCGACTCGCCGATCGCGCGTAAAGCCGTTCGCTCTCCTGGAGAGCCTGGCTGACGCGGGCTGCTCGACGATCGGTCCGACGCGAGCGGCCACGTTTCTCGATGAGTTCGAGTCCCCCGGGTCCAGTTGCGCGGCTCCCGCGTGGCGGCCACCAGCGAGTAAACCCACCCGCCATCCTGCCAGAAAGCCGAGGTCGCCAGCGCGCGGACGTTTACGACGGCGAGGCCGCCACGCTGCGCGCGGGTGCAGGGATGTTCGTTGACGTCCGCAATCGAGTACTGCGGACGCGCGATGCGTCGCGAAATTCCTGAGAACCGTAGTCCCGACAGGCGGTGCGCCCGGCCAGGCTGGGCAGATCCGTGCGGTGCCAGTCGCTGGTGATGAGGCCGCGCTGCCATCGGTTATCGATCTCCACGAAAAAGACCGGTCCACGCGCGAATAGACACCCCAGCCCGCCTGCGCCGCCTCGCGGATGCGCGTGGGATCGCCGAGGCCGGACAATTGGTCACCGGGTCGGGAGTGAATTTCGTCTGCAATTCCGACTGCTTCCGCTGGGTGAGTCGAGGCAGCTGCCGAGATAGCCTCGGAAACTGCCGCGTCGTCAAAGCGACCGCGTTGCCGTGCACCCACCCGACGGCCGTCGGACGTCACGAAACCGAAACTCGGAAACGATGGATTGGCCTCGGCCCCGCCACGCTCCATTCGGCGTTCACGCGTTCGCGGTCGTGCGGGTGCACGGCGGAGGCCCAGCCGGTCCCGCGGGCGGTGTCGAGCGACATGCCGGTCATTCCGTCCACCGCCGTTCACGAACAGGCAGCCTCCCGTCAGATCGAGAGGAAAATGCCGACCGAGCGTGGCTGGCCGGAGTCGAAACCGCTCCTCCTGGTGCGCAGGGCCTCCTGGGTTTTTTTTGCGATAGGAAATATCGCGCGCGATTTCGAGGCGCCCACGACTTTTCCGCTCGCGTCCTTCACCGGGACAAGCGTCAGCGAAACCTCGATGAGCTGCCGTCCTTGCTCTGCCGTACCTTTTCGTAGTGCTCGATGCGTTCGCCGCGGCGGATGCGTTCCAGCAGGCCTACCTCCTCGTTCTTCCGGTCCTCAGGCATCAGCATGGTCACGGGGCGGCCGATGATCTCGCGCGCGGTGAACCGAACAGGCGCTGGCGCCGGCATTCCAGCTCGTGATTAAGCCATTGAGATCTTTGCTCACGATGGCGTCGTCCGAGGAATCAACGATGTGCTGCCAGCCAGCGGCTGGCGTCGTCCACGTGGCGGCGGGCGGTGATGTCCACCGTGTGCGCCGATCATACCGCTCGGCGTCCCCCTGGCGTACGACCGTTGGCGTTGGTGAACACCCACGCTCCTTTGCGTCGGGGCGGACGATCTTGAATTCGATGTCGTAAGGGTGTCACTTCTCCAGCGCGTCCTGAACGGATTTTTGCACCCGCGCGATGTCGGCGGGGTGGACGAGTTTCATGAAGTTCTCCAGGAGACCTCGAAAGTTTCCGGATTCACCCCATGATGGTGAAAAACGGCGTCGGTCCACTTCACCTCGTTGGTGACGAGGTTCCAGTCCCACATCCCCACCTTGCCCCCGGTCATGGCGAGGTCCAGCGAGCCCGGTTCTTGGGCTTGGTTGCAGGGAGGGTGATTTCGAGGGAGGCGCATCGCGCAAACATGAATAAAAACAGTTTCCCAAGCGCCGCCATTGGCAGTGAAGAAGCCGCGGGAAGTGTACGGTTTCTACCCCAGATTATAGGGTTGTTTACCGTACCAGGTCAAAGGGCGCATTTGGTGTTTAAACATCAGTGCTCTAAGCTTGATGAACGGAATTTCATGCAAATGGTCTTCGGTAGCCCAATGAAGATAGCTGTTATTGAAGACCTTGCCCTGATGCGTGATTTGTTGCTGGGGGCTGCTGCGAGGCGATTCCGGGGTCCACTGCGCGTGGAGCCGCGATGCGGCCTCAGGTCTGGCCCTTTGCCGCAAGGACAAGCCCGGGATTCATCAATTCTCGACCTGGCCTGCCCGGATCGCGACGGGCTCGACCTGATCGATGAGCTGCTGACGATCTGCCCCAAGGCGCGATCATCGGACTCTCGGGGTATGTCGACGAATTTACGGTGTTTACGCGTGCTGGGTTCGCGCCTGCACGTTTCGTGGATAAAAACGACCACAACTCCGGACAGCTCGTGGAGGCGATCCGCACGGTGATGGCGGTGAAAGATATTTTCTCCTCGTGCGATGAAAGCGTGGGCTTCGCTGCGCAGCGACCCCGCGCGTTCGACAATTCTTTCCGCCCGCAGCAGCAGCTCGTTGCGTTTGTTCGGGCAGGGCTTGGGCAACGAGGACATCGCGACCGCGTGAATCTCTGCGAACTCACCGTGCGGAATCACCGCTGCCGCATCATGGCCAAGCTGGGTTTGCGCACGAGCGCGGAGCTGGTTACGTACGCCTACGCCAAGGGCTTCGTACGGGCACAGCCGCAGCGGCCGTCTAGCCGCAGAGGGGGTGTAGTGCGCCCGTAACTCTCCCTATGGGGTACGGGATTTTGACCTGTAGTTAAAGACCTACGTAGGCGCGGGATGGGGTCTTGTGGGGGTTTTACCCCACCTGAGGAAAACCGGTGGCGGCGGTATTTCGCGACCGTGAAAGCCAACCTTATCCCGCATTGAAGATCCTCTTGTGCATGAACGCCTGGGCGCTGGGGCGGTGCCGAAGTAAACCTGCTTGAAGTCGCTGCCGCTCTCGGGCGCCGCGGCCACAGCTGGCTCTCTTGCATGGCGCTTCCACGGGCCGGGAGGAGGCCTCCTGGCTGGAAGTTTTCCCGCATCGTTTCCGCCGCCGAGCTCCCGAGGCGGTGCAGGTTCTTTACATGCTTTTCACGCGGACCTGGTTTTCTCCACAATTCACCGGGCCTCGCAGTGACGGCGAGCCTGCGAACGCGCGAGCGTGCCGTGGGTGCGCATGGTGCCCGATCACCACCTGTTCTGCCTCCGCGGTTGCCGCTATTCGGTGTGGAATCGCGAGCCGTGCACCAAGGCGCTCTCGCCGCTGTGCCTCTTTCCCTGCGGCGGATTGCTGCAGAAGCGCGAGGGCGGCTGGTCGCTGGGCTTCGCGTACCTGCGCAAGAACAGGAACTGAGCTGCACCGCGGTTTTGCCCGCTTTGAATCGTCGCGAGCGACTACATGCTCGATGAGTTCGCCGGAATGGTTTTCCGTGCGCGAAGATCGAGATTCATCGCCGGTTCCCCGTCCTTCCGCTGCCGACGACAGAGACCGCGGCCCCCGGTGGGCGCTCACCGCATCGTGTTTGCCGGCCAGATCGTGCGCGGCAAGGGCGTGGATGTTCTCTGGAAGCGCTGGCGCTCGTGAAGGCCCCCTTCGAGTGCGTCGTGATGGGTGATGCAATCATCGCGCCAGAGTGCGAGGCCCTGGCTTCCCGCCTGGGCTGAACGATCGCGTGAAGTTCACCGCTACCTGCCGGTGCCCGCGACGTGGCCGCCGCTTACCAGACCGCGACGCTGGGTGTTTTCAGTTCGTCTGGCCCGAGCCGTTCGGGCTTTCCGGCCTCGAGGCGCTGCGCCATGGCTCCGGTGTGGCCTTCGATGTCGGCGCCGCTGCGCGAGTGGCTGGAGACGGCGTTCAACGGCCTGCTCGCTCCTTGGATGGATCGCGCGGATTTGCGAACGCGTTCGAGACGCTGCTGCAAGATCCCGAGTACGCGCGTCGCCTGGTCAACCAAGGGGACACTGCGCGAACGTTTCGATTTCCGCCGTTATGTGGAGGCCTCGAGGACCTTTTCGACCGCGTGAAGTCAACCCGCACCCAGGAGCTCGCCCAAGAATCACGACGATCCCGTGCTGTTTGATCGCCATCACCGGCGGCAGCGGCGCTGGCAAGACCTGGCTGGCCGACCGCCTGCAGATGCTGCTCGGCAGAAGGCCGGCCGGTTGTCACAGATAGTTTCTATCGCGACTGGTCGCATCTGCCGGCGGCGGAGCGCAGCCAGGTCAACTTCGACCACCCGGAAGCGCTTGATTGGACGGATTTCTCGGAAGCGCTGGCGGCCTGCGCGCGGGCCGCTCCTGCCAGCTGCCGAGCTACGATTACCAGACGCACTGCCGGCTGCCGGATGGCGTGACGCTCCCGGCCCGCGCAGCTCATGATCGTGGACGGCCTGTGGCTGCTCCACACCCCGGAAGTTCGCCGCCAGTTCGATCTCACCGTGTTTTCTCAACTGCCCGGAGGACGAGCGCCTCCGCCGCCGGATCGCGCGCGACACCGTCGAGCGCAGCCGCACCCCGGCCTCGGTGGAGGAACAATTTCAGTCCACGGTGGCTCCCCATGCACGGGCAATTCGTCGGCCCGCAGGCGGCTTATGCCGACGTCCTGCTGCATCATCCCTGCCGTGATGCCGAGGTCCTCCAACTCGAGGAGCGCCTCAATCGTCTCGTCCCGATCGGCACGAGCATTCGCGACCGGTTTCTCGCCCTCTTTAAATCCAAACCCATTCGCTGGCCCAAGCGGCCGCTGTCCTCCCATGAACACCTCGTCTTCATCCCATGGTCTCCCCGTCGTCGTCCGGCCCTGGCCGCCCGTCGCCTGCGCTCGCGCTGGTGCTGACTCTCCGGGCCTCCATCCAGCGCCGCCTGTGGGCTTGGAGCCTGCCCGCGGACGACATGGCCAAGCGCGCCTTCGAGTCGCGTTCAGCGCCGTGTGGCTGGTGATGCTCAGCCCGTTGTTCGCCCTCCTCGCGCTGATCATCAAGCTCGAGGACCGGGGACCGGTGTTCTTCAAGCAGAAGCGCGCATCGGCCGGCATGGCCAGGAATTCTCATGTACAAGTTCCGCTCGATGCGGACGGACGCCGAGCAGCGCCCTAAGGAACTGCTGGCGCAGAACCAGCACGCGCAGGGCGTCACGTTCAAGATGAAGGACGACCCGCGTGTCACCCGCATCGGCAAGTGGCTGCGCAAGCTCTCCCTCGAGAGCTGCCGCAGTTCTACAACGTGCTGATCGGAAACAGTCGGTGGTCGGCCCGCGTCCGCCGGTGCCGCGCGAGGTTGAACTCTACACAGCTTGCCGATCGCCGCCGCCTCGCCGTGCTGCCGGGCATCACCTGCATATGGCAGTCAGCGGCCCGCGCAGAGTCGATTTCCACGGCCAGGTTGAACTCGACGTGCGCTACATCGAAAGCCGCGGGTTCTGGCACGACAATCAAATCATTTCAAGACGCTCCCGGCGGTCTGTCCGGTTCCGGCGCCTGCTGACCCTTATGAAAGCCCTACTAATATGCCCGGTTATCGCGCCGGGCTGAAGCCACCTTACTGAACACGCGCCGCTGCCGCTCGTCCCGTTGCTGGGCGAGTCGCTGCTGGTCTACTGGCTGGTCCACTGGCGTCCCTTGGCGCCAAGGACGTCACGATCTGCGCAGCGTCGCCCGTGGGCGATCCGCGAGGCCATCGGCACCGTTCGCGCTGGGCCTGAAGGTCCGCGTCCGTGGACGAGATGTACAGCTGACCGTGGCCGAGGCCCGCGCCCGCCACGTCGGGCGAGGGCTGGTTGCCGCCCCGCATGATGCCTTGCTGGCCGATCATCTCCGGGCCTGACCGCCCAGCGTTTGGGCGAGAACTACGCCGAGTGGTACGCCGCCGTGCTGGCCTGTGCGATCGCGCGATCACGCCGGACCGCACCGGCTATCCGTGAACTCTGCCTGCGGCGCGTCGGGCTGGCAGAGCGTCATTCCCGCCGATGCCGAGCTCCGCGCGCCCTGCTGGATCGGAGAGAAGGACGCGCATCGGTCCCGGCGCCATCATCGGGCGCATGCCATCGTGGAAGACCGCTCCGTCGTCGGCGCCGGCGCCGAGGTCGTGC
>JAQNDB010008301.1:0-10628 GCA_029204045.2 Tillandsia leiboldiana | reverse complement strand
CGCTGCCGGTGCGCCCCTTCGTCATACACCAGTGGTGGTTGCCTAGCGTACCGACGGTTGGCCTACAGCCAACCGACCAAACCCAAACACTCAGAGCGAGCCACACACACCGGATCAATCAGATCTGGACGGCCATGCTTTGGCACAAATGGAGCACAAAAAATGCGTAGTCACAGCACTCAAATGTGAGATCGGCCGAGTCATACATCCGCGCGGGCATGAAATTGCTTCCTGTTCACGGCATCGAAAAAGGGAAGTGCACATGCGGCGATGCCAACTGCGCGAGGCCCGGCAAACATCCCCTGACACCCAATGGGGTGAAGGATGCCACGAGCGACCTCGGAGTGATCCGTTCCTGGCTCGACCGATGGCCGCGAATGAACATCGCCATAGCCACCGGGCCAGCCTCTCGCCTCGTCGTAGTTGACGTAGATGGTCCCACAGGGGCGGAGAGCTGGAAGGCCCTCCGAAACGCCATCCCCAGCGTCGACGCAACGCGGAGGGTTTTTACGCGCCGTGGATTCCACTTCTATTTCCGCTACGACGGTGATGACGTTCGAAACTCGTGTCGATCCTATGTCAAGGCATCGATGTCAGAGCAGGCGGAGGCTACGTTGTCGCTCCGCCAAGCCGCCATGCTGGTGGCCGGATCTATCATTTCCATCCCGGATCAGGGCCTATCAAAGCCTTACCAGTAGGCCTTCTTGCGCAATTGAGGTCGAGGCATATCGATCGCCCGCCTACGCGCGCAGGTCGGGCAACTGCTAGTGTCAAAGATGTGGAGGATCCCCTAGCCACCGTGCTTCGGGAAACTCGGTGCTATTCCCGCAGGGGGCCGTAACGACGCTCTGAACCTAGCCGCCTTTCGCGCCGGTCAACTCATTGCTGCCGGCCGTCTAGTTCGATCGGACGCTGAGCGGCGGCTCTACGATGTAGCCATTCGTCTCGGCCTCGAAGAAGGGGAGACGACTGCAACCATCCGCAGTGGGATTGAAGCAGGTTTGTCCTCCCCGCGGCCGTCATTCGATCGTCCGCCGGACCCTCTTACGCGGGAACTTGCGCAACTCGGAGCGAACGATTCCGACCTCGCAGAACGGCTGTATCGGCGTGAACATCATCGGCTCGTGTTTACACCCGGCTTCGGCTACCTCGTATATGATGGCACCCGCTGGAAGCCTGACGGGGGTAACCTCGAACGATACCGACTTGCACAACAAACGGTGCGTCGGATCGCGGATGAAGTTGCCCACTTGGAGCGAGGTGACGATCGAAATTCCCGCTCGCGGTTCGCCGAGGCCTGCCTGAGCAAGGGCTCGCAGGAGCGAATGCTGGACCTGGCGCGGGCCAGGTTCATGCGCCCCGATGAAATCTTCAATGCCGACAAACTTCTGCTGAACGTCGAGAATGGCACAGTCGACCTTCGAACAGGAGCGTTGCGACCCCACGACCCGAAGGATCTGATCACTCGGAAGGCTGCCACGGTCTTCGACGAGAAAGCCAGTTGTCCAGTCTTCTCGCGCTTCCTCGATCAGGCATTTTCCGGCGACAGGGAGTTGATCAGCTACGTGCAAAAGGCGGTCGGACTCACCTTGTCCGGGCTCACAACCGAGCACATCTTCTTCTTCGTTTACGGGCCTGGACGGACGGGAAAATCGACGTTCGTGAACCTGATCCGTGATATGCTGGGCGAGTATGGCGTCCACACACCGACCGAAACGCTTCTTTCGAAGCAGTACGACAACGCGATCCCGGCAGATCTAGCTCGAATGGTTGGCGCTCGGATGGTCACTGCCGTCGAGTCGAACTGGAATCGCGCGATTGACGAGGCGCGGATCAAGTCGATGACGGGAGGCGAGCCGATAACGGCCCGCTTCATGCGCCAGGACTATTTCGAGTTTCCTGCCCGAGTTTAAACTGTGGTTCGTCGCAAACGACTTTCCGCAAGTTCGAGGCACGGCCAGTGCTTTTTGGGAGCGGGTGCGGGCAATACCCTTCCTGAACGTCGTGCCTGAGAAGAACCGTGACAAGCAGTTGGTTGCGAAGCTACACGCCGAGCTTCCCGGTATCCTAAACTGGGCTGTTCGGGCTTTCTCGACTACCAGCGCAATGGCCTCCGGCCGCCGAAGGCCATCGTCGAGGCGACCAAGGTCTGGAAGAATAGCGCCGATCACATCGCCAGATTTGTCAGCGAGGATCTGGTCCACGAGAAGACGGCTGATGTCGGTTCAGCGGACCTTTTCGCTGCGTATCGAGCATGGTGCGCCGGGCACGGTGAGGCTCCGGTGTCTGTCAAAGACTTCAAGAAGGCCCTTCTGGGCATGAACATCGAGTTCAAACGAGTGAAGTCGGGCAGTCTCTGGGTAGGGGTAAAAGTCCGCTATGCGTAGCGTTTTTCGGCCATGGTTGTGGGGGGCTCTCCCCCCATGGCCATGGTTGTGGTTGCAGCAGGTGACAGCAGTTCCCTTTTGTTTTTTCAATCGTTAAAGCCATTCACAGTTTGAAATAGCAAAACCTGCCACCACCTGCCACCACTGCATCATTCACCACAAGAAGCGTCTTGACGTTGGCTATCGCCATTGCGGTATCGGCCATATGCTCATGACCACAGCTTCGATGAGAATGATGGCAATAGGATCAATTCCAACTGAGGAACCTCGGTCGAATTGCATAACGATCTTGCGCCCAGTTCTCGCGCTCGCTGATGGGGATTACGTTGATCAGATCCGGCATGGACTGACGGCACGGGATGTCGTGCGCGCAGTCAGGGACCATGACACGCCAACTATCTTCAATTGGCTCGTAGCCCTAACGCAGTATCAGGGCCTCTCTGACAAGAGCGTAGACATTTACGCCCGGATAAACGGCACGGTTACATGGTCAGAGATCGAGGATGGTCTCGCTGCCGGTCCGTCCTGCCTTAAGCTTCACAGCTACTGGCACTTCAATGAATGCGGGTATCGCAAAAGGCGAGGGGATTTGCAGTGAGCAGAGTCATCGCCGCCGCTGTCCCTTACCCCGTCATGCGATCCGAAACGGTCGCCTGAGCCAGAGTGCCTACTCCGCTGTTTCTGTTCATGCGAGACGTGTGGCGATGGCGATATCGTCGAGTGGATTGATAAGCGCCTGGAGCAGGCTGACGCATGGCAGGGCGATGATAGGGCGCTGGATATGGCGCAGGCGGTTCTTACGCCGCTCACGCAGGTCTATGGGGTCTCCAGCAAGGTGCTGTCGATGGCACTGGCGGATTTGTTTTTGGCCGCTGACCCCATCCGTGAGCGGTGGACGACGGCCGGGGCCAGCATGATCGCTGTGGATAGTCTCGTCCATAACTTCCTGCACCGCACCGGCATTCTAGGAGCCCTCGACGCGCATCATCCGTATGGCGCCCGGTGCTACGGCCTGAACGGGTGCGCCGAGATCATCAGAGACCTGTCCGCGCGGATCGATGCTCGGATGTTCAACCCCGGCATTTCCGGCGAACTTTCCCCGGTTCGTGCAACATGCAGTCTGGGCGTTTTGCGCCCAGACACAGCTCAACATTTGCAATGGTAACATGATCGACGACAGTGAATCCTGCTCGAACGGCTATTGCCCCGCGTTCGTCAAGTGCTCACGGGTCCCTCTGAGAGAGGCTTCAGTCTGACGGAGATTCTGACGTTGAACCTCCGTTCAAACGCCTTCTTGCTTTTCAGATGGATCCCATCAGACAGCTTCAGGAATCGAACGGTCTTCAGGGCGTTGATTTGCTCCAAGTAGCCAACAATTTGGTACGCGGGCACAAGATCTCCAGCCCTCCCAAAATTGATTTCGAGATAGATTCAAGGGGAAGGTCGTCTCTAGTCCAGCCGCATCCTGTCCCTTCCGGATACTTCACTTCTAGCTCGGTCAGTCTCGCCTCAAACTCCTTATGCAGCAGCTCGTTCTCCTCGCCTGCAATAGGCGTCAGATCCATCTGGCGGCATTGCTCTCCAAAATATCTGAAGCGACATTTTCCATGCTCGGCGTAGAAATTTGAGCAACTCGTCCTGATCCTCTATCAGTCGTAGGGATCTTCTCACTTTGCCATTTTGTCCGTGGCTGCCCAACACTCTCAAGAATGGGACTTTCGCATATATCGTCATTGGATAATCCTCTAGGGTCTTCGCCACGGCACCATGCCTGTGACGTACCCTTTACCGGCCACTCTGCCGGCTGCTCTCCGGCCGGACATCAATCGGCGTCGCTTCGGAAAGTGGAAGTGAGCATCGATGAACAGTTGCGATGGTGAACGCCGCGCTGTGGCTCTGATGTTTGGGGTCGGTCAGCCACTCGCGGTCGATCTCATGACGCAGGTAAGCCACCACCGTCTCGTCGGCATGTTGACAAGAGGTATTTATTCCTATATGCTCACATAAGCTGATAGTCGTCGCTTGGGCGCTGCAGCTTTCGCAAGGACCGAATCGTGAGTGCAAGTCAGCACCTTTGTCACGCACCACCCAACCGGGCACCGAAAGGGCCGCGTAGGCGACGCGCTCTCACACAACTCGACCAACCAAGGGGACCTTCGCGGTCCCCTTCTTCATTTCAGGAGACCGAACATGATCGCAGCCAACAGCCTTCCCACTGCCACCGCCTCGATGATCCCCGACATTTCGATCACCGGGGCGGCGTCAAGCCGACGCCAATTCAAAGCAAAAAAAGCCGGATGCTGATCATGGCGGTGCGACCAAGACGTCTCCGGCTGCGCTGATCGTGGTCGGCCGAGACGATGGCGGCAAGCCGCATGCGTCGTGGTTCGGCGTTGCAGATGCCGAGCTTGCAACCAAGGCTGCCGGGCTGATGGGAATGGCGGCGCTGGCGGTCGCTGGAGAAGATCTGATCGCGTTGGCGGGCAAACTGCCCGAGGGGAGGGTGTTCGCCAGCGGGAAGGCGTTCGTGCCGTTCGTGAAGGCGACCATCTTCGACGAACTTGTCACGCACTTGCCGCCAGAAGCTCAGGTCATCGCCAAAGGACCGGCAAAGCCGAAGGTCAAGGCGGAGGCCCGTGGGAAGGGCAAAGCTGCGCCTTCATCAGACATGAAAAGCGCTGCCGATACCGCCCCCGCAACCTCACTAACCCACCGATTGGTTCCGCTATCGTGAAGGGCAGCCTAGTGCTGGCAAGCGCGGGCTCCGGCGAGCCGTGGTACGAGGCACTTGTCATCGAAGAGCGAGCAGAGGGATTGTTGGTTCTGAGGTGGCGCGATTACGAGGATGAGCCCCAAGTTCGTGCGCCGCCGCGAACACGTCGCGCTGTTTCATCCGGCCTTCGTGGCAGCTTGAGAGGAGCGGCGCCATGAGCGAGCTGCACTCTACGCAGGGCAGCCAGCTGGAGCTCGATGCTTCGGCTGGGAGGGGCATTACCCTAGACCGAGCCGCCAAGATACGCGCGCTGAACGACACGTTGCGCCAAGGTTTTCCCACTGGCGACGTCATGATCACGGCGGGCGTACGCGCGCTATCTAGCCCATTGCTCCGTCGCCTGCTGCTCGACGTGCAACAGTTCGACGCGTTCGACACCGGCAACGACCCATACCATGAACACGATTTCGGCATGGTGGAGCGGACGGTCAAAGCTACTTCTGGAAGATCGACTACTACGACAGCGATCTCCTCAATGGCTCGCCCGACCCGGCCGACCCAGACGTCACCCGACGTGTGCTCACTATCATGTGCGCGAGGAGTACTGATGGCTGGCTGTTCGCCTGCCAGCCCATTGATCCGGCTTTGCAGCTGGTGGTCAGGGCGAGGCTGTAGAGGCCGTCATCCTGAGATGTGTTTGCGCTTTCGGCCTGCCGGGCAACGAAAGGGGTCCCGCGTCATCGAACGTATGTTTCAGTCAGGAGATCGGCTGGCGTCGTTTGTAGCGCCGCGGCAAAGGCTTCCAATCGGGCGATTGTCACGTTCTCGGAACCGCGCTCCACGCGCCCCACGTATGAGCGGTCGATGCCTGCTTCGAGGGCAAGCCTCTCCTGGGAGAGCCCTCGAGCTACGCGAAGCCTCCGCAGGTTGATCCCGAGTATCTGTCGAGCACTCATCAGGCCGCAACTGAACACGATCAGCGCTTGACAATCGACGGACTGTTAGTCCCCTATTTGCCTGAGGGGTCGGTTCTCTGTGATCGACTTGTTTCCAAGTTCAGAAAGAGCAGTGGGCAAGGGGAGGCCATCGCATGAAGATAGCAGCTGGCATCATCGGCGTGTTCTTGGGGCTGATTGTGATCCTGCAGTCATGTGTGGTGGCGACGACCGCTCACATTGGAGCCCGGCCCGATATCGGCGAAGCGGCGGTCTGTTGGCATCGTAGTCGCCTTACTCATAGCCGTTGGAGGGGGCGTTTTCCTTCGCGCTGCCATTGGTCGCTTCATTGGTTTTCGGGGCCGCGAGCCTCATCGCCTTTGCCATCTCCGGCAAGTTCGAGGACATGGGGTTCTGGGGTGCAATCGCACTAGCACTCGCGGTCATGACGTTCTTTGCATGGCGGTCGGGCAGGGCAAAGCTGAAGGTCGCCGCCGCACCACCGGCGCTTGGGCCAAAATGATGCCGCACAGCGCCCGAGAGAAGCCGTCAGGCGGCGTCGAGCGTTAGCGTGCGACCTGAGGGGCCTAAAAACCAAGTCGAGCGGCGCTGATGGCTGTGTGTCGGCGACGGTACGGGGCACGGCAAACCAGTGGCAAACAGCCGCAAAACGGACGCACCGAGGCCAACTTTAGAGGAGACACTGCCGTGAGGATGTTGGTCGCCGTAGCAACTTCGCAAGCCATGTACCTGTGTGCTGCCACTGCGATTGCACAGGAGTATGACGGGCTGGAAGGGGCCCTTGGCGACGGTGAGACGGAAGAGGGAACGACGATCCGGTGCCTCATGACCACTGAAGCGTTCCTCGGCGCTCCCGTGCCAGCGGGAATGCTGAGCCCGCAACCCACCTCCCAAGATCTGGACGATCATGCAGGTCGAAGAGGTCTTTCAGATCAACGGACAGATCATCGAGCCCGTGCAACGCCTCTCCGATGGCCGGGCGATCTTCGACACCAACAAGGTTGGAGCTGCAGAAGCAAACAATCCGATGCTGCGATACCTTTCGCACTGAGGAGCGGTCGCAGTTCATGCAGGCGCAGGGCCTGGTTCAGGGGCTCACTAATGATGCAATCGGTGGCAGCAGGCTAATGTCGGTCAACTTCTCAACCGGCAATGTCGTGACCTTCACATGGGACCCGCAGACCCAAAGCGCCCTCCGTCCAGTGAAGGTCGAGTGCGTCATGTGACGACCCCCCCGCTCCAGCCCATCCTGCTTGGAAACCTGAACAATGGCTCAATGGTACTATGAAGAAGACGGTAAACCGCACGGCCCAGTCTCGGAGGCCGATATCGCTTTCCTAATCGGCGAAGGGAAAGTCCAGCCCGCTACCCGCGTCTGGACCGAGAGCTTCAAAGAGCAGTGGCGTGAGGTGGCCAGCACCGATCTGGCGCAATATGTGAGGAAGGATCGTTCGCCGCCCCCGCTTATCGGTGGAACAGCGGGAGCTGCCAATGTCTCGGGTGGATCTGCTACCCCTTCGGCCCAGGACCCGCGAGCGATACCCGGCTCTCTTCCGCTCGTTGCCTACAAGCCTACCTATGCTCGCCTAATCGCAGCCATCCCGCTGATCACCCCTTGCAGCCGAACTCATTGCAATCGCGGCAAACGTGGACACGTTCGATCAGAAGATCAACCGAGTGATCGGAGGGGCCATGTTCATAGGATCGCTCATCGCGGCGGATAGTGATGCCCGGGCTTTGGCAAACGCTGGCCTCAATCCCCAGCGCCGAGCCATGGTGCCGTTCATGATCCTTACGCCCATTGGATACTTCCTGCGCGCAAGGCCGTTGCGGGGCTTTCGCTCAGATACCTTTGGTTTTGGATTGCAGCGCTTTTTGCATACGCGATCATCGCCACGGCTGTCGCCGGATGAGGCTAAGAACACTTCCTGCTGCCGCGATGTTGCCAATGCTTGCCTTGGCGTTGGTTACGCCAGCTATGGCAAACGCGAGCAGCGATGAGGAGGCGGCGGTCGTCCTGATTTTCTTTCTTACGTTTTTCGCCGTTTTACTGCATTCCTTCCATTGTCGCTTTTGCCCGCCGCCATCCTAACCGATGGGTCATCCTTGCGATCAATATGTTCCTGGGTGGACGGGGATCGCATGGTTTGGCTCATTGATATGGGCGTTCTCGGCAATTCACCGTACCAATGATCCGGAAGGCTCGAACGGCGGAGAGTCCGGGCTCAACATCGTTGCCAACGATATCTTCCGTGTTCGCCATGAGACGGCAGCTTTGCCGCCGCCGCTAGCTCCAGACGCCGCATCCGCCTCGGTCGCTGACGTCACAGTGCTTGATCAGCTCGAACGCCTCAAGCGCCTTCACGACAGCGTGGGCGGTGGATGATGACCAGGTCAAAAGCCTTCGAGATGTCATCGTGGCTGCGGCGCGATAAGTGACCTGCAATACGCTGCCACATGGGTCGACATAAATGCCATGTAGCGCCTCAGAGAAGGCCGTCAGGCGGCGGCGAGCATCGAGCGGGTGCTTGGTGGCTGCCGCGCGGCCACGAGCGCCCTGTGGGCCTGTGTGAACTTGGGCGCAGGGGCCACTAACCGAGTGACGCCTTCAAGTTGCCGTTCAAAACAGTGACCTTGCTAGCTGGCTCTAAATGGGCAGGTACATATGAGGAGTAGCCGGGGGTCAGTTTTCGCAGGCCGACTGGCGGACAGACGTCGACGCTGCGATTTCCCTCCTTGCAAGTGAAGGGAGACGGCTTTGGAGCCGCAGGTTCCAGTAAAAAGTCGGTCACGCCGGGATACATTGTGTCCCTTGAAGACGGCCGCCACTACAAGGCGCTCAAACGCCACTTGACCGGCCGGGGAATGACCCCGGACCAGTATCGCCAAAAGCGGAACCTCCCCCGCGATTTACCCCATGGTTGCTCCGGAGTACGCGGCCCGGCGGTCAGTATTGGCAAAGCCCACTGGCCTTGGTCGCAGGCGGATGGAACGCTTTCCGCTAAAGCGCCGAAGGCGGCTAAAGGCGCAAGAATTCGACGAAGTCTTTGGTCTAAAGGGCAGCACCTGCCCGGTGAGGTGAGGCGCCTAATCTGCCCCCGCGCCTCAGATGCCGAGCTAAGTGACTTGAGTTTGGTACCTACTGCATTCAGAAGATCAGCTTCTTCCGCCATTCCCGCCTCGTACAAGGCAATAATGATCAAAGAAAATTCCTTGCCGACCTCGGAGCTTAGCTCGCATCCCCTGCGCAAGCACACTTCACTTAGCACGCGGTGGAGCATCAGGAGTTCTGATGGTCGCAAAGCCCCCCGATCTTCAGGTCTTTTCGGCTTTTTCAGCATCACAGGACTGCCTTATCTCACCGATAAACGCCTGTAGGTGGCCACCCCGTTCCACCCGTCTGGCCACGCGAGATAAGGCGGTTGCAGGTTGCATAACGTTGACTATGGAACTGAAATCCCTTTTCTATCAATGGCTTGGCTCGCATAATAGTCATTATGTTAAATGGTTGAACTGAACGGGCGATGCTACAATAGCCAAATTAAGCTAATCCATCTGCCGAAGCGTCAGTAGATCCTGAAAACAACAGGCATCACCCCGCTGCCTTGCAGCAGCTCGAGCAGTTCAACGGCCGGGAAAAATCGCCAGGAAAAACAGGCCGTCCCTAAATGTCTTCCGTAGTGCTGAAGGGGTGAACAGCCACTGAGGCTGGTCTTTGTAGAGGTACGGATTCGGCCAGAAGCGCGGAGTCGATAGCTCATACGCCTCATAAGCCGTTCCAAATAGTGAGCGTAGATGCCTGGCCTCCCTGTTGCCGGTGGAGCGGAAGATGAGGTACGCGCCGATCCCCAGTGTTAACGCGACGACGAACGATCCAAACATGAGGCCCACACCAACCGCTCCTAACGTCGAACAGAGATAAAGCGGGTTGCGGGTCATGGAAAACGGCCCAATGTCTATCAGTTCATCGTTCTTGCGCCCACCAATGTAGAGAATGCTCCATAGCCTTCCGGCTACACACGCCAGGACGAACGTGAACCCGATCCCCTCGATTGCCGCGTGTGCCAGCGACGTGTTCGGGACCACCGCTCGCTTACCAAGATGAGGCCACACACCAAAACTACGACTATTTGGATCAGTTTGAGGCGGCCGCGCTGGTCCAGATGCTTGGATGGGGCGCCGGTCGCGGAAGAAATGGCGACGTTGTCGCGAGGCCGAAGGGTGTTCATCGGACGGGGTCCTTTATGTCGCTGGTGACGTTCAGCCACTGGACGCCAGTCCAGCAGAGCAGCGCCCAGGCACCGCCAACGCACCACCCGGCGAGAACGTCTGTCGGATAATGCACGCCCAGAAAGAGACGGCTCAGGCCAACGGCAACGGTAAGAAATACCGCGATGGACAGGTAGTAGCGTTTCAACCGGATGTCATCCGTTGCGTGCGACATAAGGGAGCCGAGCGTCAGGAAGGTAATCGCCGACAGCATGGCGTGGCACTTGGAAAGCTGGCAGTGAAAACGCGGGGCTGCGTGGGGGATTTCCGGCCGAGGCCGGTCAAAAACGTTCTGAGAATGGT